>PVKB01003325.1:0-207941 GCA_004027205.1 Ctenodactylus gundi | reverse complement strand
AGGGTACCCAGACATACCCTTTCTACCCTTATTAAACCTTGAAAAATTAGACATTTCTCATTTCTGTATCTAAATAGATCATCACCCTCAGTTATTTACAAAACACATTTTTTCATCTTACCTTAATGAGAAGAATTTTTGTGAACAAGTTTTGTGTTATTGGCTCCTTAGAGATTAGAGACTCTCTGTGTATTTTTAGGGTTTTCTTCTTCATTTTATGAAAAGAATCATCAGAGCTTAATTTTTTATGATTAAGTGACAATCCCAAGGCTTTCCCTTCTTGGCATCATTACCGTTTTCATTGTGTTGGAACTGTGCTTTATAAGATTGCTACAATCATGTTTGGATGGATCTCTGTGCCTCCTTTGTCTTGTAGGACTCATGCAAATAGCAACAAATACAGACATTAACATCATCTCTGAAGGATGAATGCTATAGCTATGTACAAATGAACATTGTTTCTTTTGAAACTCATCTATTTTTCATTATTTCTGTATTTTGTTGGAAATTATGTGTTCTTCAGGGTCAAGGGAAAACTCAGCACCTCACAGAGAGCCCGAGTAGCTTGACAAAATTGACCATTTTTTATGGTTTTGTACCAGGAAATTGAAAGCCTGGTGAAGAATATGTGTGCATTTGTAGCTCTTGCATCCTGAAGAATTTTTATTGTTCTTCCTTACTACCTGTGGGAATAATATAATGTAGGCCATGGTTTAAAAATGTCTTTTCCTCACTCAAAAGAAGTGAGTAGACTTTTTCTTAAATTTTGGAATGCTTTAATCAATAGAATGAAAATACACAAATAAATTTTAAAATAAAATCAATAGCCTGGGCTCCATAGTGAGTTCAGAGCTAGCCAGGGATACAGAGTAAGACCCTGTCTCAAAAAAAAAAAAAATGCGTGGATGAGTTAGATCTAATACAAAAGTACCATATGTCACAATGAGAACACAGACTAGATGGAAAAGGGCACAAAGGTCTAAATCAGAGAATGAGGAGAGATGTATATGAGACAGAAGAACCATGGGACTGAATTCTTTTTTTCTTTTGTCTAATAAGTGACAGTGATGATTTTTTTAAATTTCTGATTAAAGTGAAAGGCTTACCATCCTTTACCAATAAAATAGGAATTAAAAGTATAAAATGTAGTATGATTCTGTTTGAAAATACCATAGTACTTCTTATGTTTCCAATATAAATATATATATATTTTTGAGACAGGGTCTTGCTCTATAGCTCAGGCTAGTTCTAAACTCTGGACTCCAGGCTGGCCTTGGACTCGTATGAAATCCTTCTGTTTCTGTCTTCTGAGTGTACAATATAAATATAGGTGATAAGGAAAAGCTGACAAATTCATACTGCATTTCTCCCCTTGACATATCAAATGGTACTAGAAGTCTCTGAGGTTACTGCTGGTTGAGGAAGAAAACTGTATGGCTCTTACTTTGTTTAATATTGTTCTTCACTGGATTAGATTAATGTTTTTAAACTTCATAAGCTGGTAATACATGCAAATAAGAATCTCCTTCATTGGTTATTGCTGCTTGAGTGTCGCTAGTCCTTTTCTTGTTATCTAACAGATCCTCTAGATCCTTTGACATCTAGCCATCCTTTATGTGATTTGGAGGAAGGGGAATTTATTCCAAGTTCTGAGACTGATTCTGCAAAGGTTAAATGAAACATGATAATTCCTTTTTCTTGTTGGGGACAGGTTCATGAATAGACAGATAGAAATCTCTCAATATTTCTAGCTTGTTAATAAAGCCACACATAGGAATCTATACCCAAAAGAATTTTTGAAGCTTTGACTAGCAGTGCTTAGAACCTCTTAAAACTGTAGACTTCTTTTTCTGTCAGATACTGGCTATATATTTCTTCATTGTTTAAGCTAGTTTGAGTTTGAAATTCTCTGTTAACTTCCAGCTGACATTATTCTGTTCAGTGTGCCTCTTAAGTCCTTATCTGCATTGTCTCCTAATACTTTTTAACTTAGGTTTTAGAAATTATGTGGACATGAATTCGGGTAAGAGGGAAGATGCTCATATTTTTGAAATTAGCAGAATCTTTTAAGAGATTTATATCTGGGAGAATCATAAAGCCATGGTTTGTAAGGTATTACAATCCACATTCCTATTTAGCTTTCTAGCTCTATTTCATTTCCTCTTTTACTAGTGAGTTTCTAAATCCAATGAATTTTATGTACTTCTTCTTTGACTTTTACTATATTAGATTTGTTTCTATTTTCACATTTTCTTTTTGACATCTGGCATGATTCTTTTTATATTTTGTTTTTTCCTTGAAATTTGAGTTTTATACGGAAATGTTATGGGATATATATATATATATATATATATATATATATATATATGTAAAGTAGTTACTCTGGTGAAGTAGTTTAACATGTGAGGCATTTCATATAGTTACTTTTTGGCAGTAGTCACTAAAATCTGCTTCTTTAAAATTTTTAACAATAAAATTTTATTTTTTCTTAATTGTACACTAGATCCCTAGGTTTATTTATCCTGCAAATTCCTGCTTTTTATCTGTTGATCTACATATATTACCTCTTCTTGCCTCCTGCCAGCTATATAATTATTGTTTCATTTTCTGTCTCTATTTGTGCTTTTACAAATTGCTATTCATGTATAAGTGAGATTATGCAATATTTTTCTTTCTGCTTCTGGTTTATTACCATAGTGTTTGTTCTTTAGATCCATCTACATTTTGGCAGATAGCATGATCTTCATATTTTAGTTTGAATATCTGTCAGTTGTATCATACTTTCCTTATTCGTTCATCTTTGGATAAGTATTTCAGTTGTTTCTATATCTTGGCCATTATTATTAATGCTGCGTTGAGTAAGGGAACTCAGGTCTCTCACTTTAGAACTATAAAGCTTATGTACAACAATCAAAATGTCAATATGAAAAGATACCTTATGACCTGGGAAGATGTGATTGCAAGCCACATATTTGATAAAAGGTTAGTATTTTAAATTTCTGAAGATCTGCTACAGTATAGTAGCAGAAAATCAGTAAAAAGTGGTCAAAGCATTTCTCCAAACAAGACTTGAATATTAGATTTAATCAGAAGATTCTCAACATTACTGATCATCAAGAAAATATGTTTTAAGACCATTATATTACCTCATGCTTGTCAGAATGGTTATTATCTAAAACACAAGAAATGACAAATATGGGCAGAGGTGTAGAGAGAAGAGGCCAAGTGTACTGCCTCTGGGAATATAGATTGGGTACAGCTTTCGTTGGGAAAAAAGTGGAATTTGCTAAAGAAATTAAATAGAGTAGAGCTTCCATCTATGGGTGGAATAAAGTATCTTTTGCATGACTCTGTGAGTCACAAGAGTCACAAAAAGAGATACTATTAGAATGAGAGGAAAAGAGGAAGAACTTAGAGAATCAAGCAGGAGGTGACAGGAAAGCTAAGAAGTATGGAGAGGCAATAGGGTGATTTGGAAAAGTATTAAGTAGTTTACAACAATAGCCCTGGATCCTGCAGGAGAGAGGGACCCAAATCTATAAGCTCAAAATGAACTTGGTGAGTGCCAAAAGACACGGTGATAACTAGTGGCTCAGCAGTTCTAGCCATAGGAGGAACCCATAGTCAGTAAAAGCTGTAAACCTAGTGTGGGATTTTGGTCTGGAATTCACTCCTCAAGCATGGCAGCCTAGCTCTAGAGAAGAAAACCATTGCAGTGCTTGCCATATTTTGTTCTGTTCTAACTGCGAGTCATCTTGATGGTGAGCTTTTTGTGTGGGATTGAGTTACTATAAGAATTAGAAATAAAACTATCACAAAGGTGTTTGGAGACTTACACCTTTCTGCAGGGAGTGAGTGGAAAATGGCCATGAGAGGTAGTCATAGAGGGAGGAGACTCAGTTGAAAAGTGTAAGCATTGGGGAATTGGGCTGTGCAGAGCATGATGTTGGGTAGCTTCAGGTAGTATAAAAAAAGAAACTCAAGCAATTATGAACAAAACATACAAGACTTAAGGAACAATAGTAAGAGATTAATCCAGAGAATCATCCGTTTATATAAACAAGTTGTGGTACAGTCATAGAAAGCCTTCTCAGTGAAGGAAAATTTCCCAAATCTTAGGAATGATATGAACATCAAGGCAAAGGACCTTAATTTTAAAAAGATAGGACCAAAAGAGAACATGTTATAAACTGTTTAAAATACAAAACAAAGTATTAAAAGTAGTAAGATACCAGCATCCATTAGAACCCATAAAGGCAAACCCATGAAATTAATAGTGGGCTTTCTAGCAGAAATTGTAAAAGCCAGGAGGACATGGAATGATGTATCTTGAGTCCTAAAAGAAAGTAACTGTCAACTGAGAGTAATATGACCTGAAAATTTATCCTTAAGAATTGAAGGTTGTATAAACATTGTCTTAGTTACTTTTCATTGCTGTACTCAATAGCTGTCACCCACAAATTTAGGAAAGTCAAGGTTTATTTTAGCTCACAGTTTCAGAAGGTCACAATCCATTCAGGGGCAGCCAGCAACAATCTAATATATGGCAGAGACAGAAGTGGAGGCAGCTTCTCACGACGTCACAAACAGGCAGGCAAGTTGAGACTAGTTGAGACTAGTCCAAGTCCCAGTCTTAGTCCTCAAGGAACGCAGAATGCAGTTTATATATCCTTCCAGGTCTCTGCCCAGCAATTAGCCCCTCCTCCATCCAGGTGCGGAAGGTGTGGCCACTACACACCGTTAATTCTAACTTACATGCCTTTAATCCTAATTTACATGCCTTTAATCCTAACTCACAGGCTTTTAATCCTAACTCGACTGTAATCCACCCTGCCCAACTAGACCCTAATCCATCAACAGCACATGGTTCCATAGAAAATCCACAACATTAAAATACATGAGACTTTTGGGGGACATTCCAGAGCCAAACCACAATAAAGACTTTTTGAGAGAAACATTAAAGAAATTCATGACCATAAACAAGCATCGCTGAAGATACTTTTAAAGGAATCCTGTATGTAGAGGAAGAAGAAGGGAAGAAAAGCAGTCATGTGAACATGTGTGAGAATCTCAGTGGAAGAGAATACAAACAAGTGAAAATTAGTAAATAAACTTAATTAGTGAAACAACAAACCTCTAAGATGAATGACGAAGAAAGAAACAAAACAGATCATTTAAAAATAACCAGAAAAACTTCAACAAAACAACAGGAACTAATACATACCTTTTGGTAATAGCTTTGCATGTAAATGTTCTGAATATTCTAATTAATAGATGCTGACTAGTGTACTGGATTAAAAACAAGATCTAGTATTTGCTATTTCAAGAGACTCACCTTCCTGGTAGAAATATACACAGACAGACTAAAAGTGAAATGTGGAGAATGATATTACAATCAGGTGGAATCCAGAGCAAACCAGAGTGGTGATACTCATATCTGGCAAATACACTTCAAGCCAAAAGTGATCAGAAGACCCAAAAAATGACTAGTGATAAGGGGAATTATTCATTGGGAATATATAATGATCACACACACACACACACACACACACACACACACACACACACACACTTTGAATGCCACATCATGCAGTTTTATAAAAGAAAATACTATAGGACTTAAAGGGAGAGATGAGGTTCAAAATGGTAATAGTGGAAGACTTTGCAGCTTCATCCCAAATCTCTGTGGACAGATCTTCTGAACAAAAACAAAATAGAAAAACAACAGACATCAGAGTTAAATTTAACTAGATTGTGATATCTACAGAATATTTTCATCCGCCAGCTGCAGAATATATTTTTCATGGAATTTTCTTTAAAATATATTGTATTTTATAATTGAAATAATTTTGAGCATTGTATTACATCATAATAGAATTACAATAGAAAATAGAAATCGATAGGAAGAGAAACCATAGAAAATGTACAAGTGTACAGAGATTGATTGATACACTTTGAATGAGGAGTGGATCATTGAATTAGGGGGGCAGTTAAGAGTTTCTAGAACCAGATGAAAATGGAAATAATGAAATCTGAAAAACAGGGAGGAAGCTTATAGCTATAGTGCATACATTAAAAAACAAAATAGATCTCAAATAACCTAATGATGCATTTCAGGGTTTTAGGAAATCAAGGAAAAAAAAAAACAAGCTCCAAAGCAATAGAAACAAATGAATAGTATAGGTTACAGCATAAATAAATGAAATAAAGACTAAGAGAACAATAAAGAATCAATAGAACAAAAAGTTGGTTCTTAGAAAAAAAATGAACAAGATTGGCATACCTTTAGCCAAACTAGCCAAAAGAAAGAATGAGAAGACCCAATAGGTATTCCCGAAAGAATCTTTAGGGAATATTTTCAAAATAAACTTGGAAATCTAGAAGAAATAGGCAACTTTCTAGACACAGATGATCTGCCAAATTGAACCAAGAGAATATTCAAAATCAATAAGCTATGAGGTTGAAGCAGTAATAAAGACAAGGCCAACATGCTCCTTAAGAAAATCGAAAGGGAGAGCCTCTTCCAAATGAATTCACAAAGCCAGTATTACCCAGCTATAAAACCTGATTAGAACACAAAGAAAGAAAAACACAGACTAATCCTTGATGGGCATTTACAAATAGAATTAAACATCACATTAAATGATTATGTTGGGATCATTTCAGGAATGTATGTTATATTCATCATATATAAGCCATTAAATATAGTAGTAAATAGTATCAAAGATAAAAGTCACATAATAACTTCAATAGATGCAGAAAAAGCCTTTAGTAAAATTCAGTATATCTTCATGATAAAAAAAAAATTCTGAAGAAACTAGATCTAGAAGAACCAACATAGTGAAGGTTGCATATGAGAAAACCATAGCCAACATAATTCTAAGTGAGGAGAATATGAAAATATATTCTCTAAAATCAAAAATAAGGTAAGAATCACCATTTTTTCACTATTGATTCTAGAAACTTTAGACAGAGCAGTGAGACAAACTGAAGAAAATTGAAAATACACAACTAGGAAAGGAGAAGGTCCAGTTATCTCTGCTTGCAGATGGTGGGATTACATGGATTGCATTACTGTATTAGCATCATTATATTAATTTCCCTAAAACTAGTGTTTTCCTTTTCCACTTTATCGTTTACATTGGTACATAGCATTTTTTTTTTTTGTGAAATACATACCTCTTATTTAAAATATTTATTCTGCAACCGTCTTATTGATTGCTGGGACAGAATACCCAACATCCACAACTTTAGGAGGGGAATGATTTATTTTAGTTCAGTTTCAGAAGGTCACAATCCATTCACAGGCAGGCAGCTGAAAATGGTGGAACCACATGACTTGGCTGGAGCCAGAAAAAAATAAAAAAACTCCTCCCAACATGGCAGCACAAGGCCAAGTCTTTGCGTGGCTCTGCCCCTACAATATTATTGCCAGTGGAAGTAGACTCCATCTTCTCTCCTTTGGTCTGGATACACTCACAGCCTGCAGCTTTTCTCAGCCGATGATCCATGTTTTTGGCATCTTTTAATTTTCAGTGTCTCCATTGCACCTTATGTTTCTCTTTCTCAGTTTCAGATATTGTCCTCCCTAGGGGCACACTGTCTGGCCTCCGAGGCCTTACTCTGAAATTTGGGTGGAAGTCTCCAGGGACACACTCTGAACCTGCACTTTGGAACCCTGTACAGCCGGGGCCACATGGATGTTGCCAAGGTCTGCAACACTAAAGCTTAAGCAGTAGTCTGGATCCCTTGGGCAATCACTGTGGAGGTCTCTGAGTTCTTAGGTGGTTGAACACCAACATTTTTTGTCTTTGGTCCTACAGGATGCCCTGGAGTACTATTATCAGAGTAAGGTGTTTTGCCTTTCCACACTTTAGTTGACAAAGTTTGAGGTCTTGATTTCCCACACCTCCTCAGGGTCTTTGTTTAGTCTGGCTTCCAAGTACTTAGAGTGATTTCTTTTTTTATGGTAATCTCCTAACTTTTCTGTGTTCTTTTGCGCCACCTCTGCAGGCCCTTTGAGTATGGTAAAATGGCAAACTTCTTGTGTCATTATTTCTTCCATTTTTCTTTCTGTTTTTTTTTTTTTTTTTTTTTTTTGCTGTAGAGTTGACTAAAAGCCACAATCAGTAGCATGTAACAGCCGGAACATTGGACATTGTTTGAGGCAAAGCCATGTTATATGACATGAGACATTGTAGAAACATTGTATATTCATCATTCAGGTGTTTATGACAGCCTGAAGAAGCTGGGATACATAAATAAGCTCAACATTTGGGTTTTTCATGAACTCAGGGAAGTTTATTTGATTTTATATCATTCTGTTCATTAAATGTGAGAAAAATGATCCTTTTTTAGAGAGACTGATAATTAGTGATAAGTAGATTAAACAATGTAGCATGCATATGATCTTGGTCCTGATGTTATGGAATCATGCCAAATAATATTGAAAGCAGACATTCATCAGGGAAAGATTATCCTATCAGTGTTATATTTAAAAGTGGTGTGTTTTTCAGAAATAAGGAATCAAACAATGGATTTCAAACTGTACTGTCAGCAGTTGAACAGTTTGAATAAGTCAATAATCCATAATTGTCCAGAACTCGTTAATCATCAAGCAGTTGTGTTCCTTCATGATAATAGAAGAACAAATACATTTGACCACAAGACAGAAATCATTGGAGTTTGGTGGGATGTGCTGCCATAGCCAGAATGCTTGCCTATGTTGCACTGTCAGACTTCGACTTGGTTCACTCTTTTCAAAACTCCTTGCATGGTATAACATTCAATTCAGATGAGGCTGTAAATCAGCACCTTATTCAGCGTTTTGCTTATGAAGAAAGGTCCTTCTGTGAGTGAGGAGTTATGTAACTTACTGAAAAATCACAAAAGATAATGGAGCAAAATGGTTGATTAATCTTTGTTCTTTTTTAAAATAAATAAATGACCTTTTGAAAGCATAGATTAAATACATCGTGACATTTCCATGAACTCGGTATATTATAAGCATATTTCAGAAATCTCTTAGTTGGACATGAAGGAATCCTGAAACATGCTAGCTTGAGGAAAACAAATTTGTATATTAACATTGGTTGTTTTCAGACTTTTAAAAATTGTGCCCTCTAAAAGATACACAGTCTTTGTGAATGCATCCTCAACACGGGTATATTTATCTATCTGTGTGTTGTATAAATAGAGGACTGTAATCTTACATATATGGTAAAAGCCAATTGAGTATTTCCAAAAAGTATTACAAAGTAAATGTATCTTACTTCATGTGGTATGGTATTTCCTTTTCTCGTTCTGATGGATTACCTCCCATAATCCCTTCTCAGGAAGATGTATGTACAGAATTTTAAAGATCATCTATTTAAGTGTGTGGTTTGGATCTGAAGTATCCCCGAAAAGCCTCATGTACCTATGGGTGCAGTTTACTTTTGGGAGATGAGACCTGGATAGGAAGAGCAGATGCTTGGGGCTTGACCTGAAGGGTTGTATGTTGGTTCTCCCCTACACCCGAGGCTTGTTTTGGTGTGAGAATGCTGTGAGGGTCACTGTGTCTGGAGCTCTGGTTCTCACTGTAGCCGTGTCATGTGATTCCACCATTTCCCAACTGTCCACCCATGAATGGGCTGAAACCTTCTGAAACTGATCTAAAATAGATCTTCCCTTGCTTAAGTTGTGGATGTCAGGCATTCTGTCCCAGCAACAAAAAAGTAAAACATTAAGTATTCAGACTACACTGTGGAGTGGTAACTGTTATTAGGAATTGTTATTGTTATGTTGAGATAGGGTTTCACTTTGTATCCCAGACTGGTCCTGAACTCAGTAGGTACCCCATACAGGCCTTGGACTCATAGTAATTCTCTGTTTTAGCCTCCTGAGTGGTGGGATTACAGGCATGTGCCTCCACACCTGGCTTTATGTGGTGCTAGAGAATCCAACTCAGGGCCTTGTGCTTGCAAGGAAAGAGCTTTAACTGCTGTCCCATTCCTCTAGCCCATATTAGGAATTATTAAACAAATTATAACTAAGTTTGGTGGCACCTTCCTGTAATCCTAGTATCCTGGGAGGCTGAGGCAGGAGGATCATGAATTCAAGCCCAGCTTATCAAATGGTGAGACTGTCTTAAAATATAATAATAATAATAATAGTAATAATAATAAAGCAGGCTGGGATCCAGTTCACTGTGAGGGCCCTGGGCTCAGCCTCCAGTACCACAAAGCCAAAATAAAACCACAAACAAAACCAAAGGATAAATTCAACTTTAGAACTAACTCCCTCCCCTCCCCTCCTGTCCCTTCCCCTTTTACCTTAGTCTGGCTCATTTTGGTTTTGACCTAATTTCTTCGTAGATTACATTGGCTTTTTGAAGTCCATTTTTTTTGAGCCAGGCACCACTCTGGGTGCTTGAGATGTAGCAGTGAGGATTTAAAAATATTAAAATGGTAAGCTGCTACAGAGAAATAAAATAGGGGGAGGTGGCAGTAAACAATTTCCTACATTAGGAAAGACTGTCCAGAAAAGGTATTAAAGTTCATACCAGAATTCAAAGAAATGGGCAACTGCGCAAGTGTCAGGAGAAAGAGCCTTCTAGGGACTAGCTCAGGCAAGATTTCTAAAGCGGGACTTACGTGTTGGGGAAAGTAAAGTTAGGCAGTTTAGTTCAGAGTTTAGTTGATAAGGAAAGTTATGTGATCAGAGAGAAATGAGGCTTCTCTTCTGCATCTGGTGGGAAACAACCCAGGGAAAGAATGATTGATCCAGCCTGAGTCAATTTCCTGTCCCTAGAACTAATTATCATGACTGGAGACATGTCCTTGTATGTTTAGCTCAGGCTGTATTAATTGTCTTTAGCTAGAAGATTTCGGGGAGGGGGGGCGGTGGTTGTTGTGTTGGCAAAATAAAGGCATGACATGTACTGTACACTTAGTGAGATAATAGCATTATGTAAGCTAATAGTTGTGTCTTAACATAATTGAGGATTTGTCTTATTTCTTTGTTGAACTTTCGTCAAGGCTGAGCTTTTCACTGTGGCTTCATTTTTTTTTTTCCCGAAACAAGTCTTTAAATGCATGTGTTCCTTTAACATTATACAAGTAATGATGGTAAGAAGTGCTAGAATATGGGCATTTTTATGTGCCCTAGGAACATATCCATTCTCTTGCCTGGATGGCCATCCACTTGTAAAGATTATATGAAATTTTCATTTACTCTGTACTGTGTTTCCTAAGCCAGGGAAATAGACCAGTATATTATAGTAACTGCTCCCTCAGTTGAAAACAAAAAGAGCTTCTAAATTTCTCGATAAATGAGAAAACCTTTAAGTTTCATCCATCCTCCCAGTAGTTTAAGTAAGTTTTGGGGGCACAATTCTGCTTGTTGGCTTTTGATAGTGTTATAAACATTGTTCAACTATGTTACTGAGGACTACGTGGTTTGAATTCTGTTAAGCAGTAAGTGGCTATAATATTAGCAGATAGTGGTATTCACAGATAGAGGCAAAAATGAATACAAGAGTTTTATTCTCTAAAATATTGGTTGCAGTAGTATTGAAGTCACCTGGAATTAGTGCCTGTAAAGAAGCCTAGGATTGATTTCTTTAAAGAATTAAATGTGGGTATTCAGTTACTAAGTTATTAATAATTATAGTGTTTACCATCTTTCTGAGGTCAGCATACATTGTTGAAACTGGGTTAGGATCGATTCCTTAGAAAAGCAAGAACTTTTACGTTGGAGTACCAGAAGAGATTTGTGTGTTTGAGTACTTACTTTACTTTAGATGTTGGAATGTTGTTTATTATGGATAAGATACCACACTTGATGCTTTAAGGGATTCATGATTACAGACTTTGAACAATGCTTTTCTGTGTTTTAATTGTAGATTTTGTACATGTGGATTGTGAGAAATAAACTGGAACTCCTGTCTCTGTTGTTGGAATCTACTGTAGCTTTAAAAGCAATATATTTTAACTTATACGTGCCAGGTAATTTTACAATGGGCTTTCCATTTGGACAGGTCTGTAATACACTGGTCAATTTCCCTGGCTTAGGAAACACAGTACAGAGTGAACCCAAATTACATACAATCTTTACAACTGAATGGCCATCAAGGCAAGAAAATGGATATGTTCCTAGGGCACATAAAAGTTCCCATATTCTCCTAGCACTTCTTACCATCACTACTTATGCAAATGTTAAGGAAACACACAAGTTTAAAGACTTATTACAGAAAAAAAATGAATCCACAGTGAAAAGTTTAGCCTTGATAAAAAGTCAAGGTCCATATGGATACTAGTGAGGTCAAGTAATGTAAAGTGATTTTACAGTTGTAAACGGGCTGTTGCTAATTTCTCCACTTGGCTGGCTGGCTGGCTTGCTTCCTTCCTTCCTCCTTCCCTCCCTCCCTCCCTCCCTCTCTTTCTTTCTTTTCCTTTTTTATTTTTTTGAGACATGGTCTTCTTCTGTAGTCCAGGCTGGTCCTAAACTCACTGTGGAATACAGGCAGACCTCAAACTAATGGCAATCCTTCTGCCCCAGCTTCCTGAGTGCTGGGATTACAGACATGCGGCACCACCCCTGGGTTATATGATGCTGGAGAATCATACCCAGGGTCTTGAGTTTGCTATGCAGTTGCCTTTACCACTGAGCTATTCCTCTAGTCCCTACAATTGTTTTCTTAACTTGCAGTAGGACATTCAGCAGCTCATTAATTAAACAACTAAAGAAATATTCTTGTACATCCTTAGTGCATCTTGTTCCTGTTTATTTGTGAATTGTTTGGGGAACAGTTCTGAGATTTTATGCCACACACAAGGCCCTTTGAGTCTGGGTTTTCTTCATATCTTTAAAATGGCAGGTGTATTTCAAGATCGATGCTCTGATTTTAGAAGACCTTTCTGAAGAATAATTGAAGTGAATAATCTTAAATTTTTAGCAGTGCTAAGTGAAAATATATGTATATTATTTTCTTTATTTCATAATTTTAGGAAAGGCATATTATTAGGGTGATCAAATTTAGAAAGGTCTAGGTGAATTTGCCTTTCAGCTTGCATAATTCTTTTTTACAGGTGAGTAGCTCGAGATGTCAGATGTGGTTTGAAGATTACATCTGATTTTTGGTTAAGTGAGTCTGATTTGGGCTCAGTTATCTTCAATGGTGATTTTTCCAACTATAAATTATAAACTTGGCATTGAAAGCTGTGTGGTTTTGAAAAAGGAGAATTCAGATTGTGATGTTTTCTGTCACTTCATAATTCTAATTTTAGAGTTTAAGTTTTTGAAGCAGAATAGTTCACTACAGAAAAGTTTGAAGTTTGTGCCTTTCCATACACTTTCCAGTATGTTGAAGTGTAATAATTTGAATCAAATTTATCATTTTTATTAGAAAATGGTGGGTTGTTTTACCCACCAACGCATAGAATTGTATCTCTAGATACACCTTTTTCTTTTCTAAAAAAATTAAAACTACAGGAGACCCTTAGTATTTTCGTTTGAATATTTTTTGGGAGTACAGAAAGTTGGAGATATAATTGTGATTTTTTTTGTACTAGTAACAAAAAATGAGGAGTGGAAGATAAGCATAGAGCAGAAGCCATGTACTGCTCTTTTGTCTAACATAAATATATAAAAAAAAAAAACTTGCTTTTCTAATTATTGGCCTGGATTGTGTAGTTACAGCTTGAATATTGTAGGTATACAAATGTTTTTTTATTGCTTAATGCTGTCTACTAGATTATGAATTCTGTGAGAATTCTAAATTTATTTTTATATTCTGTTATACTTAGTTTTTCATGTAGTAACGTATTAGTCATCTTTCCTGTCGCTGGGATGAAATAACCCACACCAGCAACTTGAAAGAAGAGAGATTTATTTTGGCTTGTAGCTTTGGTTGGTTCAGTCCATTGGCTCCCAGTCAGAAATGACATCGTATAAGGATCTAGATGATGGAGGAAAACTACTCAACCCAAGGCATCCTGAAAGTAGAGTAAGGTAGGAGTCTGCAGAGACCAAGAAAACCCTTTCTAGGGTTTTCTAGTCCCTGTAATCTCAACCCATTTCCCCACAGCACATTTGGTGATGACCTCCTCAGCGGATTCACTGAAGAGAATAGTGCTTGTTGGAATCATCTTTCAAACACAAGGCACTTCTGGGAGTATTTTAGATCTAAATAATAACAGGAAGAAGTAAAGATGTAAAAAGCAGGGCCAAACTGAGGAAGGCTAGGGAAGGAGTTCCTAGCCTTTATGTAATAGATCCGTAGTACCTGTCAGTGGCTTGCTAGGTATTGGGCTGTGTCTTAATTACTTCTTTATTGCTGTGACTTAATACCTGACATCCATAATCTAGGCGAGGAAAAGTTTTATTTTAGCTTGCCATTCCACCAAGTCACAGTCCACTTAGGGGTAGCTAGCAACAGTGGAAACAAATGGCACAGGAAGAGATGGAAGCAGCTTCTCATGATACTGTGAACAGGATGCCAGTTAAGTGCAGTCTAGTCAAGTCCCAGAAGGAAGTAAGTAGTACTTATCCTTCCACCCCTGTACATATTATCCACCCCTTCTAGGTTCAACCTCAGTGTCCCACCCCTTCCAGTTTTAAGACCCCACCACACACCTGTAATTTAATCAACACACCTACAATCCCCCACTCCAGACCAGGCCCCAGTCACCCAACAGCTCATGATTCTATAGACAGTCCATAATACCCAAATATATAAGACTTCTGAATGATATGTAACAGGTCCAAACCACAATAGGGTGCATAGCAGAAGGTGAGCTGCAGCAAGGGAGCACTACCTGTATTTATGGTTGTTCGCTATCACTCACATTATTCCATAAGCTTTGGGGCCCTCTCAGATCTGCAGTGGCCTTAGATCTCATAGAAGTGGGAGCTCGATAGTGTACTTTGCATTAATAGATTAGTATTAATAGCGTGGTTTAATTGCACAGAGACTGTAACAAATCAGTTGCTTACAGATTCATACTAAAAATCCCATCAGTGAGTGAAAGTGATAATTAAGCCGCATCTGGTAGCAGGCTGTAAGTCAGAATCTGATACTCTATTCTTGACTACCCATTTATTTATCACTTCTGTCCTTGCCTCTTTCGTGCACTATACACTTGTTTCAGTCACCCTTTGGGTAAGTCCACAGCTAGCGAACATGATGAAAAACGTTATTAGAGAGCTTCTTTGAAAAGAGGAAATGACCCAGTGATAAGTCAACAGAAGACTGAGACTGAACAAAAAGAAAGTTAGATTCAAAAGAAAGTACGGTCACACATGGTGACACAGGCCTGTAATCCTACTGTATTGAGAAGCTGAGGCAAGAGAACCACAAGTATGAGCTTACCTTGGGCAAGTTAGTGACTTAGGAAGATCCTGTCTCAAATAAACAATAAATATGGTATGAGAATGTAGCCCCTGGGTTTGATCCCCTACAGAAAACAAAAGAAAACAAAAAACAAAACAAAAAAGGGAAATATCAATAGACCTACTTGAATTATGAATTGATTGCCAATGTAAATCACATTCTACAAGCCTGCTTTGTATAACGTGTCCATTGGCTATCTAACAAAACCATGAAATCTTTAAAATTGGTTCACTACGTGGAGATTAAGAACCCTGGATTAAGGCAAGCCTTTGGGGTATTTGAAAAGAAAGATGAAAAGCAGCACAGAAGCAATGACCAGATCCCACCACTTCAAAAGTATCTTCACTAGGAGCATCATTCTTCATGGCTAACCATACTGCTAAAGCGAAGAAGTCCTTTCGTATTGGTGAAGAGTTGATCCTGATGGCTGCTAAAGACATTTGTTGTAAGCTTTAGGAGACGCTACTGTTTAAAAGGTGGCACCTGTTCGTCTTATGTCTGATACCCTAATTTGAGGACCTAATGAAATAGCAGAGGATATTGAAACCCGACAATAAGCCACTGTGGTACACAATCCATTTTGACGAATCTACTGATGTTGAGAACAAAGCAACAGTGCGTGTTTTTGTGCAATATATTTTTCTGGAGGATGTGCACTTTCTGTTGTCAGCCAACACCACAGCTGCAGAACTATTGAAGTCTTTGATTACGTATCAGGGAAATGGAATTGGTCTCTTTGTGTCAGCATGTGCACAAATGGAGCAGCTGCATGAATGGCTTCCTGGTTTTGAGTCAAAGTGGTCACTTCTTGTGAGTCTATGGACTGTGTCATCCATAAAAGGAATGCTGGCTCGTTGAAGATATCACCTGAACATAACATTTTTCAGGTTGTTATTAAAATTATCACCATATTATAGTACATGCCCTTAATTCATGTCTTCTCTCAGCTCTGAGGAGATGTAGACAGAACACACACACATCATTCACACACCAGAGTGAGATGGCTTTCTAAAGACACATCACTGATCTTGTAGTCCAATGTTCTTAAGGTGTTTCAAAATAACAGGAGGGTTGTGTTTTAGCTTCACCTTAGAAACAATTATGACTGATCAGAAACTGTATGTCCCTGTTTTTCTACCAAGCAGCAGCTTACCTTACAGTAAACTTCTCTCTGATAATTTTAATGTTAACAAGTTATTTTGTTCTATGTGATATATCTCATGAATCAATTTCTAGAGTTTTCTATTCTCCATGATTAAAAAATTAGTTATATATATATATATATATATATATATATATATATATATATATATAAAGGTACAGATTGAATGTGTATAGTTCTGATCTATACCTGCGTAACAGTAATCTCATCAAGACATAAAATGTTAACTTTTCATCTGAGACTTACGTCATATCCCTGGCATTCATCTTTTAGTACGCCACTTTACTTCACTCCCTGGCCTCCACTCTTTTGTTCTACATAGATTGGTTTTGCCTGCTTTTGAACTTCACATAATATAGCAATATATATTACAATATATCTTCTTTATAGCTGGCTTAACTGGCTTAATTTGCCTAACAAAGTTTTTCAGTTTTAAAAATTACTATGCAGTTTTTCTGAAAAGTATTGTGAGAAACAGGAGAGCATTACGTTGTAGGTGAGAAGATTCCTGTATTACTGCTTGATAAAGAGCTCAGGAGAATTTATGTAAAGAGACAGTACCTATGGTATCCTTCTATAATTAAAATGAAAAATAGTTCTTTTGTTAATTGTTGGGCCATCCATTGAGTTCTTGTAAGGTCGAGTTAATGTGGAAATTAGAATAATACATCTTGATCCAATTGTTGAACTCTGCCCTGAAAGCATCATCTTTCAGGTTTTGAATAAAGTTTTCATCTTCATATTGGCTTTTATAGTGAAGGACACTCAGATATGCACTCTGTCAATTTAAGTAAAGAAAGTGTATTAACAAGTCACTGGTAGTTAAACAATCAAGTTTATATGGCTCAATTTGGCATCATTTTTCTTAAAAACTGTGGTAAAATTTTCATAAAATTGATCATCTTTTCCATTTTAAAGTGTACTGTACAGTGGCATTATGTACAATTATATTATTGTGCTACCATTACCATCATCCAACTATAGAATGCATCTTGTAAAATACTTCTTAATTTAAGAAATATTTATGAAAAGGATTATATCATAGGCTCCTTTATTTAATTGAACTGGTAATTGTTAAGTTTGTAAAAATATTTTTCTATAACATAGACTGTCATGAAAGTGATATATGCTTACCTTAAAACATAATATATAGTAATGGTTCAGTCTTTTATGATAGGCCCAGAACAAAGAGCATAGTTCTGATTGGCATTCACCATTGATTTTCTTGAGTCACATTTCAAGCATCGTCTTTAGTTTTTCTTTAATTATAGTGGAACAGTTGCAAAGTAATGTTAGTGGCAGAATAACTAAATTTTTAGTCTTGATATTCGACAGTATTTTTTTCTCTTTTTCATATAACTAACCTTTATCAGCTTTCCCCCATTTTTATAGTAAATATGTGATATGTAATGTTTACGTTGATTTTCGGATTTTTTTTGCACATATATATCACATCTGAGTTGTCAAAATCTTCCCCTCTGTTGGGGTTAGGATCTGGAGTGACCCCCAAAAGTCTCATGTATTTTAATCGTATGGATTGTCTATGGAACCATGTGATGTTGGTGGATTGGGGCCTAGTCTGGAGGGGTGGATTACAGTTAAGTTAGGATTAAAGGCGTGTTAGGATTAAAGACGTGTACGTTGGGATTAATGGTGTATAGTGGCCACACCTTCCACACACAGATGCAAGAGGAGCTAATCACTGAGTGGAGACCTGGAAGGATATAGAAGCTGCCTTCCTTGGAGTATGAAGCCTAGGATTGGGACTTGGACTAGTCTGAACTAGTCTCAACTTGCCTGCCTGTTTGTGGTGTCCTGAGAAGCTGCCTCCACCTCTCTCTGCCATGTACTTCGATTGCTGCCGGCCGCCCCTGAATGGACTGTGATCATCTGAAACTGTGAGCTAAAAATAAACCTTTCTTTTCCTAACTTTGTGGGTGACAGTTATTGACTCAACAGCAACGAAAAAGTAACTAAGACACCCTCTCCTTTTCTTGACCTTCCAATTTCCTTCCCCCTAACTGCGACTTCCCCCTCATTTAGTTCTATGAAATGAAATGATTATTCTGGGTTTCTCATGTTAAAGAAACCATTCAATGTTTAATATTCTGCATCTGACTCACTTCACTGAGCATGATGGTCTCAAGTTGCATCCATTTACCTACAAAAACCTCAAAACTATCTGTCTTCATAGATGAGTAGAATTCTATTGTATACACATACTACACTTTATGTATTTATTGGTCTGCTGATGGATGTTTTGGTGTCTTCCATACGTTAGCTGTTGTTAGTTGTGCTGCTGTGAACATAGGTATATGTGTATCTTTGCTATACGATGCTTTTAATTGTTTTGGAAAGATTCCTAGAAGAGGTATCGCTGCATCAATGGGGATATTTATTTTCAGCCTTTTGAGGAATTTCCATACTGCCCTCCATAGTGGTTGCACCAGTTTACAATCTCACAGCAGTGTAAGAGGGTTCATTGTTCCTCAGAGCCTTGCCAGCATTGATCGCTGTTTTAGTTCTTGATGTGCACCATTCTCTCTGGGCATAGCTTATATTAGTGATGTTTTGATTTGTATTTCTCTAATGGCCAAGAATGTTGAAAGACTTTTCTTATATTTACAGGCCCTTTGAACTTCCTCATCTGAGAATTGTCTATTTTTAGCCCATTTTTAAGTGGGTCTTTGAATTTGAGGGGTCTTTTTTTCTTCAGTTCTTTTTATATTCTAGTTATTAGCTTCCTATCTGAGGTATGTGTGGTGAAAATCTTTTCGCAGTCTGTCGGTACTCTCTTCGCTTTGTTGATAATTTACTTTGTCATGCAGAAACTTTTTAATTTAATATAATCCCATTTGTTAATTCTGGGGGTTATTTCTTTTGCATTGGGTGTCTTGTTAACAAAGTTCTTGCCTACATTTTCCTTTATCAGTCTATTATATTTAACTTTTTCATAAAACAGCAACTTCTGCTTCTGTAGTATAAATTAAAACTTTAAATCAAATTACATAATTACAATAAGAAATGCAATTAATATAAAATGCTTGTGAACAAAAGCAGCTGTTTCTTGATAATATATGATGCTGCTGGTGGGAGCACAGGTGTAAGGTTTTGTCCTACTAAGCATGACCCTACTCTTAATACTGTAAGAAGAATAAAAAGTAATTGAGAACGGGATGTTGATGTGGTTTTATTCCTCTTACACTCTTGCTGTAAGATTCTGGCTAAAGCTTAGAGACCTGTGAAGTCCTCTTTATCTATAGCATCCTGACTCCAGTAACTGGTAGGGTGAAAGATTGAGTAGGTGTTTCTTACGGGGTCTCTCCACATGCTAGTTTGGGCTACTTTCGGTGTGGTGATTTCACCATGGTGATTTCATTAGATTTCTTAAATGGAGGGTAATTTTCTTCACTCAAGTGTTCCTATACAGCAGAAAGTTGAAGCTGTTCGTTTCCTAAGGTCTCTGCCCAGAAAAGAGCACATCTGTATCACACACTATTGATAAAAGTAGTCACAAAGCCCACTCGTATTCAAGAGGTAGAGACACAGATTTGCTGCCACCATTGCCACCTCCTCCTCTTCTTTTCTTCCCTCTTTCCTTTTTCACCCAGGCCTCTGCACTGAGCAACATCCACAGCCCTTTTTATTTTGTTTCGAGTCAGTGTCTCACTAAGTTGCACTAAGTTGCTAAATTGCTCAGGCAGAGCTCAAACTTGAGATACATGTCTCAGCTTCCTAGAATTCTACAATTACAGGTGTGGGCCACCCACCTGTCTAGATTTGCTTTCTTGATAGGAAAAACACCAAGAATTTGTAATTTGTGTGTGTGTGTGTGTGTGTGTGTATATATATATATATATATATATACACACATACATACATATACATATATATATATGTATGTATATATATGTATATATGTATAGCTCTGAATGGCTCATGTATTAATGATATTTTTAATTTTATAAAGCTCAAAACTATTTTTAATGGATGTCAATATTGAAGACTGGAAGGACACAGAAGTCCACACTTAACTGAATCAAATTATGAATAAGTATAAAACATCTGAAAAGAGTAAACCTAATCAAAGAATGCTGGAAGCAACCTCAGTATAATTGCTATTGTAGCATTTCTGTTTCTTAAACTCTTATTTTTGCATTAGGGTTGAATTACAATGCCTTGTAGCATGAAGAAAAGCACAAAAAATAAATAAGACATCAGGAAGAAAAAATAATGTCAATAATGTGTATAAATTGAGTTTTAATTTTTTGGAAGGCTGAAAATTCCATGTGGTAACCTTGTAACAGACCTTTTAGACAATGGGGTAATGTGGTTTTGTTAACTTGTAAACCAGGTTCCAATATCATACTGAAAAGGCAACATTTTAAAGTGGATTTGAGATTTATGTTATTTTCTTTAGTATGTAAACAGGTTGTAGTATTATTTTTGTAGGCAATTTGGTAAAATTTACTTTTTGATTTTTAAAGTGGAATCATCTGTCCTCTGTAACAATGGACAATCATATCTCAGTGGCTTTTTTTTCACAGCTTACTGTGATTTTTAAAAAATGACCGGTGAATAACAACTGAACAATTTCTTAATTAGTGTTAGAAATAATTTATTTTGCAAGGTTTTGTTTTGCTTTGGTTGTAGAAGTTAATTCAGATTTCCTTAAGATCAGTTAGCATTTACTTAAATAGTCTGTATATTTTATATAATTAGTATTAAATGAACGTAATTAAGAGAGCAGTGAATTGTTTTTATACTGATCCACAGGCTGCCATTTATATAAACATATTAAACTTAAGAACATACTTAATTCAAAGAAATGAATTAATAATTTCGGTTAGTCATTAGCTTTGTTCCCATTTGTTTTAATATATATTATGTATTAGAGGTAAAGGTAGTTTCTCCAGAAAAAAATTTCTGTTAGATTTTCTGTTATTTAATGTATAAGTATTTTGTATGTCAATATGATAGTAAATTTAAGTTTCTTGCCATTGTGTATTCTGTTGTACATTTTCTTTCAGTTTTTCATAGTTTGAATTATTTGATTCTGATAAGTTATTTTAATGTAATTTCATTAAGTATATTTTTCTGTATACTCAATACATTAAATATGGAAGTTTACAATTTTTATTTAAAAATATGTCCCATATTGAAAACTGGTACCACCATTATTGGAAACAGTATGGAGAATCCTCAGAAAACTGAAAACAGGTATTCCATTTGACCCTGCTGTGCATCTAGGTATCTTCCCAAAAGAGTTAAAGACGTCACACAACAGTGATACATGTATACCTTATTATAGCATAGCAATATAACTTATAATAGCTAAATCTTGGAAGCAGCCAATATATTCATGAGTAGATGACTGGATGAAGAAGATATGGTATATTTACACAGTAGAGTATTACTTTGCCATAAAGAAAGATACGTTTGAGTCATTTGGAGGAAGGTGGATGCACCTTGAAAACACCAGGTGTAGCAAAATTAGAGGCATTAAAGATTAAATATTGGATGGTTTCTCTAATAGGAAAATGTCAAAATGCAAAAAAGTAAAAACAAAAGAGATGAAAGAAAAAAGTGTAGCTCAGATCATGTCAAATAATGCATAGTCATGATACCTTCAAATAAACTACTTGGTGAAATGTAAGAACCTTTTTCTTAGTTACTAGTGTGTGTATAAGGCTATAAAATACAGATGGATCACAATTTAAGATCACATTAAGTATGAAAATCTGATATATGGAAACATATTAGTCCCTATATTTGTTCTGGAATATTTTGATTTGAAGTTTGAAAAATACACTTCCGTGAGTTTGAGGCAGGAAGACTGCCATGTGTTTGAGGCTCTCATGGCCTACATAAGCCTGGCCTATAGAGCCAGACGCTATCCCCCCCCCAAAAAAAAAAAGAAAAAGGAGAGAGAGAGAGAGAGAGAGAGAGAGAGAGAGAGAGAGAGAGAGAGACAAAGAAACTGTATACTTCTGTATGTAATGTTTTTGATGTTAGGTGTTAAGACATACTTTTTACTCTTAAGTGACACTACGGTAATTGGTAATTTTTAAATGAACAATTTACATACAGCTGTTATATAGAGCTCAGTGTTTTTGTTTTCTTTTAGTCTTTTTTTTTTTTTTCACTTGAACATAGTGGGTGTAGTTTTGTGTTTGTGTGTGTGTATAGGAGAGAGACACTGGGAATTGAATCCAATGCCTTCTTCTTCTCACAGAGCTATGTCACCAACCCCTTTTTTATTTTTATTTTGAGAGGATTCTGCTGTATTGCTGAATCACCTATGAGTATATGTTTCTGTAATCATTGAAAAAAATCAATTATAGACTAGGCAGGAATCCTACATTTTAAGCAGTCTGTCCTTCATTTCCTATGAGCTGGCTGTATTCAGTTTGCTAGTTTTTTTCTTTTTTAAACTATTAGTACTTCTTTGTCTCTTAGGTTGGTAGCTTAAATATCAGCCTCTCAGATGAATTGTCTTATCAGTTTTTTATTTATTCTCTAAGTCCTTTTCTGTGTCATTAATCAAGATCAATAATTATTTTGCTTACTTGTTTCTTCTTAGGTACTATGTAGAAAGCAGACTACCTGAGGCCAGAAAGAAAGCTTGTTGTATTTTGTACTGTGTCTATAGTACTTAGGCTGTATTAGATCCTCAAAGTGAAAAGTTTTGGTAATTTTCACTTACTTAAGGGAGAAACTTTTCTATTTTTAAAAATCATTCCAGTATCTGATAGCCTTACTGATTGTACACTGTGATTTGTTCATTTTCACTGTGGTGGCATGTGTGATAGATGCCATGTGTCTGATTCAGGAGACCAGTGTGGGTTATCCTTATGATAGCTGTTAAATTAATTCACTCTTACTCAGTTTTGTCTTTTGAGAATAACACTTTTTTCCTTTATCATTTGTTTATGTTATGTTTTATGCTATTTTGGTTTGCTAACTATATTTCTTTATATTTTTCTGACTCATACTCTATAGAGAAAAGGAAAAATAGCAGATGTTTGGAATAAGAGAACCTAAGGTTTATGAGCTTTTTTTTTAGCCCTTAAGTATATTTAAATTATTGTACATTTAAATACTTTCAGAGTAGAATACAAAGGACAGATTATGCAACAGTTTTATTCAGTTCTTGGATACCACTGGAGAGTTGCTGTGTTGGATGATATGGGGCATGTAATGACAGTTTTGAAAGATGGACTCCATTCTTAGGGGAGCTCTATAGTTCATTAGGAAAAATTAGTGAGCCACAATACAGATGTTAAAGAGAACAATACTGTATACTTGAGAAAAAACACAGTAGCTCAAAGACAGTAGTCCAGGTAGCTGTTACGGCTTTTGGCTAAAGTAGAGGGTAAGGAAGAAAATAATAGTTATAAGATTCATATAAGTGATAAAAGTATAAGATGTGATTATTAGGCTGCTTGGTCATATTTCATTTTATCAGTTCAAGTGTGGATTTTTAAAGAAAATATCTACCACATATGACCATCTCGGTAAGATGACATAAGATTATTAAATTTATGTAATTAAGAGGGTATTTCAGTGGCCAGCTTTTTCTAGCATCTTGGAAAATCCATGCACAGATGTTTATGATATAAAGTAGATGTGTGGGACTTCTGGTCAAGATGGCAGCTGAGTAACAGCGCTGCACAATGTCTCCTCATCGACTCACTTAAAAAGCCAAGAATTTATTTAGAAAAAGCATGTTTGGTGTAGCTGGGAAAGAGAGGAGCATCCCCAACAACTGAAAGGTGGCCAGGGGAGGCCAGAAATTCTGAAGGATCATGGAAAGCAGAGAGAAAAAAAAAATCCTCGTATCTCAGGATGCTGCCACAGCTGGCTGCAAACGGCTAGAGCAGCAGGCAGCTGCAGACGGAGGAAAGCTCGTGGGGACCTGAACATCTGACGGAGCTGGGAGAGGACGAAGCACCCCAACAACGGCTGTGAGGCTGCAGGCAGGTCAGAAATTCTTAAGTCACTTTGGAAGAGGAGGAAAGAAGCAGCTGACTCAGTGTGTCTCCGAGCTGCCGGCATCCACAGACCACAGACGGAGGAAAGTCTGGAGCCAGAACCTCAGCCTGAGAGACAGACAGAGGTAGCAGAACCATGGGGAAATGTGGTAACAAATCTCCTACAAAAAGACCTGACACCATAGAAGATGATACCAGGGATACTGAAATTTCAAAATCCAAAGAGGAAAAGGGCAAAAATGATGGTAACTTCTGGGCCCAGATATTCAGTGAATTAAAGCAGGAATTAAAGCAGGAAATAAAGCAGGAAATAAAACAGACAGTACAAGAGCTATACCAACACATAGCTAAGCAAAGAGCAAGCCTTGAAAAACAGTTAGAGGAGACCAAAAAAGAAATGGGGAAACGTGGTTACAAATCTCCTACAAAAAGACCTGAAACCCCAGGAGATGATACCAGCATACCGAAATTGCAGAATCCAAAGAGGAAAAGGGCAATAATGATGGTGACTTCTGGGCCCAGAAATTCAGTGAATTAAGACAGGAATTAAAGAAGGAAATAAAACAGACAGAGCAAGAACTACACCAATACATAGATAAGCAAAAAGCAAGCCTTGAAAAGCAACTAGAGGAGACCGAAGAAGAAATATGCTAGACGATAATGAAGGCAAAAGAAGAAACTAAAGAAGAACACAACAGAGATATAGAAAAATTGAATGCAGATATTCAGGAAATGAAAAACATGCAGGAAATAATCAGCAACCACTTTAAACAACTTCAGAATAGAATGTCAGACCTAGAAAACAAAGTGACTGAGCTGCAAAATACAGGCCACGAAGAACACAAAGTAAATAAAGAAAGCAAATCATTACAACGGCTGATAGATGATTCAAGGAGAAACAACCTCAGAATTATGGGAACCGTGGAGAAGACTGAGGACAAAACAAAAGGCTTAAAGGACATGTTTAATGAAATAATGGAAGAAAATTTCCCAAATCTAAGAAAAGAAATGAACATGGAACTATTGCAGGCATATAGAACACCAAACAACTTTGATCAGAAGAGATCATCACCACGACACATCATAATTAAAATTCTAGAAACCCAACACAAAGAGAAAATACTAAATGTGGTAAGAGAAAAACAGAAGGTGACCTACAAAGATAAGCCCATCAGGATAACTGCAGACTTCTCAATCCAAACTCTAAAAGCAAGGAGATCATGGAGCAGTGTCATCCAAGCACTAAAAGAATGTAAATGTCAACGAATACTGCTATGTCCAGCAAAATTGTCTTTTAATTTTAAGGGTGAACTTAAAACATTCCATGACAGAGAAATCTTAAAGGAATTTGCAGCCACTGATCCAGTATTGCAGAAAATATTTAAAGGAAACTTATAAAGTGAAAGGGAGACCAGTGACACCAATGACCCTAGAGGAAAAGTGACAAGAGCTAGAGGAGAATGAACTGAGAAAAAAGTATGTTAGTAATCAGTGAAATATGAGTTAAATAAGGTATGAAAGTTAAGAAGTTCTAAAATAACTAAATTTGCCTTCATATCTGTCACTTCAAGTATATTTATGTGGTATAGATTTAAGTTCATTTAATGTAGCAATGTGATATAGTTTTAACTTTGTTTTATTGTAGCAATTCACTTGTTAGTTCACTGATGAAATTTTATACTAAGAAAACTGATTGATGTAAAGATAACCCTGTGGATGTACAAACATATACCTTCCAGTATTCAGCTAAGGCATTTGAAATTTAACTTTTTTTTCCTTCTTTCCCAAATTTACTAGTCTTTTGAACTACATGCTTGTAGTTATTTTGTAATGTGAACTGGTGGGTAAGGCCAGGTTTAATAACAACAACGAAGATACAGGAAAATATAGAAAAAAAAAACTTTTGGTAAATATCCCATTAAAGGGATTGGTTGTATTAAGAGAAGAGGCGTCATGATTTAACTACTAAACCCATTAGAGGAATAGGAAGCTGAGTTAGAGTGGTGACTTAAGTGAAATGACCTAGGTGTGGAAGATTAATATGTTAAACACTGTATGGTTTCTCTGACTTGGAAAACCTAGAACACGGACATTCTTTGGAACCAATGAAGTGATAGCCAGAGTTCGGAGAAGGGATTGGGAGGGGGTGGTAGACTAGAAAATGGGAAGGGACTGTAAAGTCGATATGATACATATGTGTATGAAACACCCAAATTCATTGTAAATGCTATGTATTACATTTGTATAGTAATAAAAATAGTGGGGAAAAATAAGATACATTGAAGCAGATATTTATAAGATCAAAAAAATAAAGTAGATGTGTCAATAAAGAGATATTTTTTAAAAATCTGAAATATTGCTTTTTGGGGTTTCTTGCCAATCTGCATAACTTTTCATCTACCTACTTCTAATTTTGGCTCTGAAGAGGGAGCACTATCATCAGGTGGACTATGTGGAAAAGAGATAACTGTGTAAAGAGATGACACATTCTGAGTGCTTGTAAAATGGTAGATCGTTTTAAAATAAACGTTTTAGAATGGTTTTAGATTCACCTAAATATTTCAGTGTAGAATACAGACTTCTTATATACCTTATACTTAGTTTCCCTTATTATTAACATCTTACATTAATTTGATACGGTTTAATAACTCATTAGGTAATATTGCCATAATTCTTAATATCCATATTTTAGATTTTACCTGCTAGTTTTTCTTTTCCAAAATATAAACCAGGATACCCTGTTACATATAGTGTTATCACTTTAAGCTCTTTTTGACTGTGACCGCTTCTTAAACTTGATTTGATAGTTTGAACTTAATAGTTTTGAGTACTGGTTTGACATTTTGTAGGTTTTATTTGATCTTTTCAATTGCACTGAGGTTATGTTTTTCAAGAAAGAAGATTTGAGGGGTAAATATCTATTTTCAGCAGATAATATTAAAGGTATATATAGTCAGTGTAATGCCACTTTTGATGTGAAACTTGTTTTTCTGGTTAAGATATTGTTTACTAGATTTCTGCATTATAAAATCATCCTATTCCTACTCATTATACTGTACTCTAGCTAATCGCGAGTTATATTCCACTTTCTTGAGTGTAGTGTATCTACATAAAGTACTTGGGATTTTTCTATATGAGATATTTATCTAATTCCCTCAAATATAGCTAGCTATTTATTATGCATTTTATTTTTATCGTTATGAACTTATGGATGTTTATACTACGGATTACAATCCAGTGTTGGTTTTACTCCTCAAAGTATTGATGTGACCTCTTATAGTTGAATCCCATTGACATGCATGCCCCGTCTGTTCTTTGGTGTGTGTGTGTGTGTTTGTGTGTGTATGTGGATATGTACACATACGTGTGTGTCTGTGTGTGTGTGTGTGTGAGTGTGTGTGTGTGTGTGTGTGTACTTTTGGAATAGTAAGGTGCTTTATGTTTATCTTGTATACTTCTTACCAAAGTCCTAGAACTATTTATTTCTCCAAACAGGTGTGGTTGATTTTTTTGAGAATGAAATTACAAATCAAAATCAGAATGTAAATATACTTCTTATTATCAGGCGTCTTTCCTTTCAGGCTGTCTCACATGGCAGTGGAAGGAAATTTTTTCATGAATACTAACCTGTGTACATAGACATGTATAAATATTGTTATATGCAGCTGTATATATGAAACTAAATATGGCTTTATATTATTATCTCCAAGTCTAATCCATTATAGCCTGAGTAATTCTAGTCTTTCCCCCTTGCTTACCTGAAATTGGCCTTGCAACATTCACAAATCTGGATCCTATTATCACCATTTTGTTTATTTAATTGTTTATATCCAGAATACATGGAGCATCATTTCAGAAACTATATGAGTGTAGTGCATCCGTGTAGTTACTTTTATCTTTAGTGTTATGGTGTGCTAACTTCCAAAATTACTTATCCTTTCTGTCGTTCCTGAACTCTCAGACTGAGTAGAAGGTGATTGGCTCTCAAGGGCTGTAACTTCATCAGGGGATTTTTCCTTTGATGAATTTGTAGTTTTCTTGCTTTATGGGGAGGTCATGCAAACTTAAGAAGTGGAACTTAGTTGAAAAAGAAGTGAGTATGGTGGTGTGAATTTGGGGACTATGTGGTTCCAGCCCTTTCTCCCTGGTTCTTTTCCTCTCTTTTTGTTTTTTCTGCCATGAGATAAGTTACTTTCCTCCTCCATGGCCTTTCACCATGATGTTCTGCTCCACCAAAATTCAGAACAATGTAGCCAGGTGACCGTGGAGATAAACCTATAACCATTAGCCAAAGAAAATCTGTTCTTGAACTGGGAGGTAGCAGGACTGGGCCTTTGTGTACCCTGTCCCTCCTACATGTCCGAGACAGCCAGGTAGTCTCCACCAACCCCCTCCTGCACCTGGGAGCTTGAGGGACTGGGCCTTCCAGTGCTCCATCCCTTATGAGTACCAGAGGTAGCCAGATGGCTGCTGCTGCCGGAGTCCTGCCTGCTCTTGGGACTAGTCCTTCCAGTGTCCCATCCCTCCTGTGCATCAGAGACAGCCAGATAGCCTGCAGCAGACGCCTACCTGCACCAAGGAGCTTGTGGGACTTGGCTTCCAGTGCCCTGTCCCTCCTGTGCACCAGAGACAACCTGGTAGCCACCTCAAGACCCCCTCCTATACATGGGAACTCATGGTACTGAGCCTTACATCCCTCCTGTGTGCCAGAGACAGCCAGGCAGCTGCTGCCAGAGTTCTGCCTGCAACTGAGAACTCCTGGGACGGGGCCTTCATGTACCTCTTCCCTCCTGTTTGCAAAAGACAGTCAGGAAGCCACCACCAGACCACCTCCTGCACCTGAGAACTTGCAGGACTGAGCCTTCACTGGCCGCTTCCCTCCTCTGAGCCAGAGACGGCCAGATACCTGCCTCCAGAGCCCCACCTGCACAGAAGAGCTCATGAGACTGAGCCATCCAGTGCTTTGTCCCTCCTGTGTTCCAGAGACAGCCAGGTGGCTGCCAACAGATTCCTGCCTGCACCCGGGTGCTCACAGGACTGGGCCTTCATGTGCCCCATCCATAATATACCCAGCCACAACAGGTAACACTTAAAATAATAAGAGTGTAACTGAAGAATCTCAGGAAAAGAAACAGAGCCTATCAACAATATAAGAGCCTAAACACAGTAACAGAACCATGAGGAAATGTAACAAATCTCCTACAAAAAGATCTGACACCCTAGAAAATGATATCATAGATCCTCAAATAGCAGAACTCAAAGGTGAAAAGAGCAAAAAAAAAAAAAAAGATAATATCTTGGTCCAGAAAAAGAAGAAATGCCAGAGCTACACCAGGACATAGCAATGCTACCAGCAAATATTGAATTAGAGTAAAACAAAGAAGATATATACCAGAAGATATTGAAGGAAATACAAGAAATTTGAGAACAATATAATAGAGATGCAAATATATTGAAAGCAGATATTCAGGATGTGAAAAGCACACAGGAAAAAATAATCACTTTGAACATTTGGAGAAAAATATCAAACCTACAAGATAAAATGATTGAGTTGGAATGCAAAGGCCGAAAAGAACGCAAAACAAAAAGGGAAGAAAGAGAATGGTTGCAATAGCTGATGGATGACTCAGAGAAACAACCTCAAAATTGTGGTAGTTCAGGAGAAAACTAAGGACAAAACAAAAGGCCAGGTTCAGTGAAATTATGGAAGAAAATTTCCCAAATCTAAGGAAAGAAGTGAACATGAAACTACTGCAGGTGAATAGAACACCAAGCAACTTTGATCAGAAGAGAACCTCAGCACAAAATATAATTAAAATACTAGAGACCCAACACAAAGAATATTAAAAGCTATAAGAGAACAAGAGAGTCACTTACAAAGATAAGCCCATCAAGATAACTGCAGATTTCTCAACCCAGACCCTAAAAGCCAGGAGATCATGCAGTAATATCATTCAAGCACTAAGAGAGCATAAATGCCAACCAAAGCTGCTATGTCCAGCAAAATTATCTTTTAAATTAGAGGGAGAAACTAAAACTTTCCATGATATAGAAGGCCTAATGAAATTTGAAGCCACTAAGCCAGCACTGCAGAGAATACTTAAAGGAAACTTAGAAAGTCAAAGGGAAGCTAATTACACCAAAGACCCCGGGGGTGGGGGGACAGATAAGGGAGAATGAGCTGAGAGGGAAATAAGTCTAGTAAAGAATGCTGAAAAACAATAAGGAGGGCAGGACATACCAAGCATACCTTGATAATTACTCTGAATGTGAATGGCCTCAACTCACTACCTGACATAGACTGGCTGACCGGATTAAAAAAGAAAAACCCACAATTTGCTACTTACAAGAGACACACTTCACCCAAAAGAAAACTCATAGACTGAAAATAAAAGGATGGAATTCAGTATTTCCTGCAACAGGACCCAGGAAACAAGCAGGGGTAGCTACACTAGTCTCGGGCTCATCACTTTTCAAAACTAAACAGATAGGGAGATACAAAGTTGGTCAGTATATACTGGTTAAGGGAACAGTAGAATAGAATAACTCACAATTATCAATATATATGCTCCCAACTACAGAACACCCAATTATGTAAATCAAAAATTATTAGATCTTAAAGGACATATAGGCCCCAATGCAATTATATATAGTAGGGGACGTTAATACTCTGCTATCACAGATCAACCAGAAAGAAAATCCACAAAGATACACAACAGCTAAATGAGATTACTGAAAACTTGGACCTAACAGATGTTTACAGAGTTTTCCACACAACAGCAATAGAATGAACATTCTTCTCAGCAGCACATAGAACGTTTTCTAAAATAGACCATATTCTAGGTTGTAAGCCATGCTTAAATAAATACAAAGATATAGAAATAATTTCTTTTATACTTTCAGGTAATAGTGAAATAAAACTGGAAGTTAATAGCAAAAGAAACAGAAGAAAATACACAAATATATGGAGACAAAACAACCTGCTCCTGGCCAAATGATGAATCACAGAAGAAATCAAAAACTTCATAGAGTTAAATGATGATGGAGATACATCACGTCAGAATCTATGGGACATAATGAAAGCAGTACTTAGAGGGAAATTCATAGCCATAAATGCACACATCAAAGAACAGAATAGTCACAAATAAATATACTAATAATGTACCTTAAGGACCTAGACAACAATGTAAGCCAAGAAGCAGAAGAAAAGAGAATATAATTATTTGAAGAGTGGCAAAAGAAGCAAGCAACAGTATAGGAAAGTGAGGAAAGCATATGAAGAAGGCAACCCAAATGTCTGGAAACAGGAAAATCTGTTCACAATCACTAGTCAAAGAATGTAAATTAAAGAGAGAGAGAAAGATTGGAGAAAAAAGAGAGGAGAGAAGAGTGATATGTTTAACGGTAGGAACCTCAGAGGCAAAGTCATTTTTATAATTTGCTAATAGACATGTGAATTAGAAGAGCCTTTTTGGACAGTGACTGCTATGGTTTGGATCTTGAGTGTTCCCCGAAAACCTCACGTGTTTGGAACTGTGTGTTATTGGGAGGCAGAGCTTGGCTGGAAAGGGTAGTGTTTGGTGTTTTACCTGGAGGGATTCTATCAAATTGTTGAGATTGGAGTTGCCCGGGTGTTTTAAGTGTTATTGACTTGTGTACCTGGGAAGGAGGGAAGGACACCCACCCTGTTAGGGTTTGGGGGTCAGCTGGCAGCTCTACGCTAAGTAAACAAGGAAGAACAAATGCCATTGCAGATTTTGCCTGGGAAAGTTCCTATGCTTTGCTCCAGACTCACTTGGCTTCTGTCTGCAGTGGTGTGCAGCTTTCCAGCCTCTCTCTCTGCCATGTCCCTCCACCATTTGCTGGCTGCTCCTTGAATGGACTGTGTGTGTGTGAGACCTTCTGAAACTGTGAGATAAATCTTTCTTCTTTTAGGTTTTGGATATCAGGTATTTTGTCACAGCAGCGAGAAAGTAACTAACACAGTGACCTAACAACATTTATTAAAATTAAAAATATGTATACCAATTTACCTAACAGTTTCATTTTATATCTAGCACATAAAACATATTCTATATGTAAGATTTTAGTACAATAATTTATATGTAGTGGCAAAAACTGCAAATACAGTATGTGTCTATGAAAAGGGTTGAATAAATGTTTATTTGTTATATATTTACAGAATGCAGTCTTAGTTCCCACTAAAATGAATCAATTAGTTACCTTAGGGTTTTAGGTATTACCTAGCAACATTGTTATAAGAGAAGAAGTAAGATGACAGAAAACATGTATGGCATTTAAAAATAAAGTGAATATCACAGTGTATGTAGAAATGTATGTGAGAATATATACAATGTTTTTCTTTATTTTTGGTGATACTGGGAATTGGTCTTAGAGCCTTCACTCTGATCTACCTTCTCAGCCCATTTAAATTTTCTGTTTTGAGACAGTGTCTCACTACATTGCACAGTTGCTGAGCCTGCGCTTTAACTTGGTAATTCTACTGCCTCAGCCCCTCCCAGCATTGGGATTTGTGGCCTGTGCCATTGGACCTGGCTAGCAATACGTATTTTTATATAATTATATGAGAATGGAGATGGAGGCTAGATGAATGTAGACGTGTTAATTAGGCCCTCTGAGTGAGTATAAGGGTAGATCTTCTTTGTGATGGGAGGGAAGGTGGAGATAATATGTAACATAGGGAACCGTGTTCACAAGGGCAAAGAAAAAATGCATTGCGAGTAACAGTTTGGATGATATGATCATACTAGGTTTTAAAGTTCAGATTTATTTTGTATTTGTTAAAAGATTTCTAAAAATTGCATTGTGATGGTATTGGTAAGGCTCTTTTGGTAAATTATTTCAAATACACTTATTAAGCAATATTTATAATTTTTTTGAGGCACGGTCTCAGGCTGTAGTCCACACTGGACTTGAAATTGTTACATAGTCCTGGCTGAACTAGAACTCATGGCAGACCTCCTGCCTCAACCTCCTGAGTGCTGGAATTAGAGGTGTGCACCACCACACTCAGTTTATTGTGGTACTGGAGAATAAAGCCCAGGGCCTTATGCTTGTTGGTAAATGATTGAACAGGTGGGCTACACCATCATCTAATAGTTATACTTCTTGATCTGGTCATTCTATATCTGGGAGTAAAGTTAACATCATATGGTATTAGCTGTTAGGAACGTACTAGATAAATGCAATGTTTGGATCAGAAGGAATGAAATTATGAAAATTAGAGCATAAGTTAATTAAGTGCTCATACAGGAATGTTGTACAGACCTGCAAATTACACGATTGTGATGTTATAAAGACTTAATAATTAGTTCTTATTTATAATATAATGAATTTGGGTTTTGGTTGATTGCAGTGTCTTCCTGATTTATTAATGAGAAATCTTTCATTTTATTTGCCACATTTTCCTCATTTTATTAGCATATATGTATATATTGATGTATTAGTATATATGCATATTAAATATTTGTATATACATATATATGTACTATATACTTTTATTAGTACATATGTATATACACCTACATGTGATACACAATGGTTACATCGATCTTGAATACTTTGTGCGCATATATATTGTGTGAATATTACAATCTCTTCCCCTTTTGTTGACCCTCCCAATCTCTCCCTAATCCCTCCTGACTCCCACTATCACACCCACTTGAATCTATGAAATATCTGTATTCTGGGTTTCTCCTGTTAGAGAAACCATGTCGTATTTAACCTGAGTTTGACTCACGTCACTGAGCATGATGGCTTCAAGTTGTGTCCATTTACTGTCAAAAGCCATAAATTTATCTGTCTTCATGGAGGAGCAGTACTCCGTTATGTACATAAACACAATTTTTGTATCCATTGGTCTGTTACTGGTATTTGTGTATTCTACAATTTAGCTCTTTTTAGTTGTGCTTCTATAAACATGGGTGTACAAGTACCTCTTACATTTTTTTTTTAACTCTTTGGGAAAGCTATCCAGAAGAAGTCTCATTGGCTCAAAAGTAATTTTTTTTTAGCCTTTTAAAGAGTCTTCGTCCTCCTTTTTATATTGGTTGTACCATTTTACAGTCCCACCTGCAGTGTAAAAGGGTTCCATTTTCCATGCCTCCTCGCCAGCATTGATTGCTGTTCAACTTCTTGGTATATGCCATTCTCACTGGGGTAAGATGATAGCTACTGTGGTTTGGATGTTATGGGTTATACATGGAATCATGTGCTATAAAGGGATTGGTGCCTTGTCTGGAGGGGTGGATTAGATTATAGATGTGTGGCAGGTTATAGACTGCAGGTATGTGGACTGGATTTTAGGTGTATCGATGGAATTGCAGGCATGTAGTGGGCGCTTAAACCTGAAAGGGGCAGATCACTGGGTTGGGACCTGGAAGGATGTGTGCTGCTTTCTTCCTTTCTGTGGAACTAAGCTTTACTTGACTTCATGTTTGCAATGTTGTGAGGTGCTGCCTCCACCTCTAATATGTGCTTCCACTGTTATTGGCTGCCCCTGAGTAGACTGTAACTTTTGGAAACTCTAAGCTTAAATTAACTTTTCCCTTCTAGATTTGGGCATGTTAGGCATTTAATCACAGTGACAATAAAGTAACTTAGACACTCTCCTAGTGATGTTTGATTTGCATTTCTCTGTTGGCTAAGAATGTTGAACATCTTTTGATATATTTGTTGGCCATTTAAACTTCTTTGCCTGAGAACTGCCTATTTATTTAGTTACCCATTTTTAAAAATCAAGTCTTTGATTTTGAGGGGGCTCTTTCTTAAGTTCAGTGTATATTTAGTTATCAGCCTCTGGTCCTTGTTATAGGTGATAATTTTTTCCTGTTCTGTTGGTTTTGTTTTATTTCTACTGATAATTTCTTTACCTCAAACTGATAGAAGCCATGTTTGCCAATCCAACTGCAAATATAGTAAATGGGGAGAAATTGAAAGCATTTCTCCTTAAATCAGGAACACAGGGCTGTCCACTTTCACCGCTCCTATTCATCATAGTTCTCAAAACCCTAGCCAGAGCAGGCAGGCAATGGAGTTTAAAAAAGGGAATATATATATAAGAAAGGAAGAAGTCAGACTATCTATTTACAGATGTCATGATTACCTATGTGGAAGATCCCCAAAGCTCCACCAGGAAAATGTGAGACCTAATTCATAGATTCACCCAAATTGCAGATTAACACAAGAATATGAATAGCATTCTCTATACTAATAATGAACTCACTGATAAAGAGGTGATAATAATCCTGTTCTCAATAGCTCCTCAAAAAATTTAGTACCTAAGAGGAAATCTAAGTGAAGGACCTATATAAAGAAAACTATATTATGCTGAAAAAAGAGAGTGAAGAGGATATTAGAAACTGGAAAGACATCCTCTTGCTGAGTAGGCAAAATTAATATAGCCAAAATGACTATATTGCCAAAGCTGATAGATACTTTCAATGCAATTCCTATCAAAATGTCAACAACGTTTTTTTAACACAACTTAAAAAAATCCTTAAATTTATGTGGAACCAAAAAGACCTGTAAAAACCAAAGCAGTCCTGAATAACAAGACAAAAATAGGTGGCATGATGAAGACACAGTGATAAAAACTATACGGTACTGACATAAAAACAGCTTGACCAGTGGAACAGAACTGAGACTGCAGAGACAACCTCAAGCATGGTCAGCCACCTGATCTTTGTCAGAGGGGTTAAAAACACACGCTGGAAAAAGGATAGCTTGTACTATAAATGGTACTGGGAGAATTAATTTTCCACATGCAGAAGAATGAATCTTAACACACTCGTATCACCATGTACCAAAATTGTACCAAAATAAGTCAAAGACCTAGATATTAAAACCAAAATACTGAATCATCTGTAGGTCAAAATAGGTAAAATTCTAGAAGATGTAGATGTGCACAAGGACTTTTTTTTTTTTTTTTGAGACAGTGTCTTGCTTTGTAGTCCAGGCTGAAGTCACTATGTAGCTCAGGCTCACCCTGACCTCACAGAAATCCTCCTGCCTCAACCTCCTAAGTGCTGGGATTACAGGTGTGTACTACCATGTGCATCTTATGAGGTGCTGGAGAATCAATTAAAGGCCTTGCATTTACTTGCCAGGCAAATACTCTAACCTCTGAGCTATTCCTCACCTCCTCCATATTTCTAGATTAAGTTTCTGGAATAACTAACCAAATATACTTTTAAAACCATGGTATTGGTACAAAGTTAAGCTGCTAGTGTCATAACAGCCTAGCTTAATTTCATAGTAATGAAATTGATTTATTTGATGGTTGTTTCATTCAATCTGAAAAAAGTCAGAAATAAGTATCATATTTATTAATTGATAGGGAAGAGAGAAAAACTACTCTTAATCTCATTTCTTGTTTAGGAAATCTCTGCAAATTTCTCATTCATTTTTCTATTTTGGGTGTTTGTATTATGTCTTATTTCATGTTAGTTTTATGAAAACACCTAATGTTTTATGAGAAAACCTAGTATTAATCTTGTTTTGGTTCTTGAATTGTGGTTGGTTTTGTTTAATCAGTTTTGAAAACTTCTGAGTCATCATTTCTTCACCATTTTTGTTTCATTCTGTTTCTTTGGAATTTATTTATTTATTTATTTATTGAGACAGGGTCTTGCTCTGTAGCCTAGGCTGGTCTTGAACTCTATGTAACCCAGGCTGGTCTTGGAATTATGGCAGTCTTTCTGTTTCAGCCTCACGAGTTCTGGTATTAGAGGCATGTGCCAACACGTTTGTCTTTATGTGCTGGGGAATGGAACTCAGGGTCTTATGCTTGGAAGAAAAGCAATTTAACTGCCATGCCATTCCTCCAACCTCTCTTTTTGGAATTTAAAATTCTACCCTTGATAGAATTGACTCTGGTAGTGTCTCTCTGATCATAGGTGGATGATTCTTCTTTTATATCTGTGTATGTGTGTGTACTTATATGCATGTGTGTATGTATGTATGTCTGCATATATTTCACTTTAGATAATTACTATGATCTGTTTTTTGGATTCACTCATTTTTTCTTGAAAGTTGGCTAATAAGCTGCTCATAAAAGGAATTCTCTGATATTGTGCTTGTCTGTTATCAGCATTTTTGGTTTTGCTTTTTCTAGTATTTACTCATACAGGTTTTCTAGTTTTCCATTTTATTCTCAAATTACTCATTTTTTTAAAAAAAGTTTTTGCCTCATTGTTGCAACATGTGTAACATCTCTTGATATTGTTTTGTCATCTCCTCACTTGACAAATTTCTTTGTTGTTGTTGTTGTTGTATAATTTTGGTTCATCACTTATTGTAAAAGCCTGAGATAAGTTATATTTAATTCTTGGTATGAGCATGCCTCTTCTTCTTTTAAGCTATTGATGTTGATGTTTTAAAAATACACTAAATTGGTATTTTATGAAGTTAAGGCATATGTGAAGATCCCCGATGAATTTGTAAAACAGTTCAAAGAAAAATGCAGTGTAGATTAAACATTTGAAAGGAGACACATTTATATTTTACTTTAATAAGATATATGTTTTAAGTTTTTAAAGACATGTGGAGTCTAAAAAATTTATTTTTGAGTAATTGTAGATTCGCAGAAAATTTCAAAGATAGTACAAAGATGTCCTGCTGATTTTTACCCAGTTTTTTGCCTACATTTACATCTTCAAATATCAAAGTGTTGTATCCAATATTTTCAAACAAGAAATTGCTGTTGCTAAAGTGTTTATGTATAGATATGTCATTTTTATCACATGTGTAGAATTGTTTATAATCTGTTGTTCTGTCAAGATGCAGAAATATCCCTTCATCACAAAGATCTTAATTGGGCTACATCTTTATAATCAATCCTCTCCTTTCTCTATTATTCATAACCTCTAGCACCCACTATTTTGTTCCCTATAACATTATTTTGTGAATATTAAAAATGAAATAATTCAATATAGGACCTTTTGAACACTTTCCATCCCCCCCACCCCCGCACTCAGAATAATGCCCTTGAGATCCAGTGTGTGTCAATAATTCTGTCCTTTTCATTGCACTACAAAGATATGGGCGTGACACAATTTGTTTATACATTCACTTATTTTGGGACATTTTGATTGATTTCAAGTTTGGTTGGTTTAAACAAAGCTATGCATAATCCAGTAGAGATTTGCGTGCTTACAGGTTTTTACTTTTCTATATTAAATGCCAAGATTACAAGGGCTTAGTCATATGCTAAGTATATATTTAGTAATAATTTTAAAAGAGGCTGACAAAATATGTTCCAGAGTGGGTATGTATCTTAATTTTTTTTTCATTACTGTGACTCAGTCCCAATGTACACAATGTAGGGTGGAAAGTTTTATTATAGCTTACACTTTCAGAAAGGCATAGACATGCACAGGTAGGCGGGTGGAAAATGGTGGAATCACATGGTGGAGCTTGAGCTGGTGCTGCAGGAGACAGAGTTTCTCGTAGCATGGTGGAACAGAAAGAGACTGGGAGAAAGGGCAGAACCAGCACACGTCTTTCCACGTCAAGCCCTAAGTATCTGAACTTTCTAGTCAGGCCCCACTTTCCAACTCTACGCAGTATTCATAGGAGCATAATGTTTTTGCGGGGTGGGGGTGGGGTGGGGTGGGGTGGGACTCCAGATCCGAACTACCACAATATCATTTTACATTCCAATTAGCAATGCTTGGAAGATCTACTTTCTTTACATCAATGTTAGCATTTGATATTGTTATGTTACTACTTGTTTTAACTATTCTAATAGGTGTATGGTAAAATCTCATTCTGTTTTCATCTTTGTAAAAAGAGTGATGATGAACATCTGTTTATTTGCTTGTTTGCTACCTCCTTGTTATAGGTATTCTTTGTTGAAATATGTATATCTTCAGTATTATTTCTAATGAATTTTTCCCCTAAGTCTTGATTTTTTGTAGGTATTTGAGACCTTTATAAATTACATACTTTATAGTTTTTCTCCCAGTCTGCAGCTTGCCTTTTTGTATGTAATTATAGATATTTTTATTTTCTGAAATAATTTATTGTATAAAAGTCTAAATAATTGCTATATGCTGTTCACTCAGTTTTCTTTGACGGTAACATTTTTTCTACACCTAAAACAATTCTCTCTGCTTCATTTCCTTTTTTCCTCTCTCTGTATTGTAGATGTATATATATTACTGTATCAACATCTAAATATATATGCAAACATACTTGTTATTATCATAATTAATTTTCATAGGAAAATGGACAGAACAATAGAAATAAGAAACCATGAAGTATTCTGGATTTGGCCATGATGGAATAATATATTTTGGATTTGCCTTCTCAGTGTAAACAGTATAATCTTGGACGGAATATTTGAAGTCACTCTTTGCAGGCAGTACAGAACAGATAGGCAAGAGCTGTGATTCCTGAGACAGAAGGTACTTGAGGTTAACATATTCTTCTAACTTTTTTTTAAATAAGAAGTCAAGAAGACAAAAAAAAAAAACATTTGAACAATACTTTCATCCAGTTTGATTCAGATGATGTTTATGGAAAGCCATTTCTCTAAAAGTCTCAGAGTACTGTCTTTTTGTATGCATATAAAATTTTTGCCAGGTGTCTTGGTTACTTTTTTGTAGCTGTGACTCAGTACCTAACATGTACAAATTAGGGGAAAAATATTTATTTTAGTTCACAGTTTCAGAAAGTCTCAGTCCATTCATGGGCAGCTGTTAACAGTGGAAGCGTATGGCAGAAGTGGAGATGAGGTTAGCTCCTCAAGGCATTGTAAACAGGAACCGACATCCAAGAGGAAGGGAGGAAGTTGTGTTTATCCTTCCAGGTCCAGTTTTCACCCGTAATCTGTTATATGCCTGTTATCTATAATCTGCCACATGCCTGTTTTTTACCACACACCCATAATCCACCACACACCCAATCTACCCCTTCAGACCAGGCCCCAATCTCCTAACAGCAAAGGTTCCATAGATAATTTATAACATCCAAATGCCTGAGGCTTTTAGGGGACATTCCAGATTCAAAGCAGAATACCAGAATAATGAATATGATTGTTCATAAAACAAGTTCTTATAAGTCAAGAAGTATTTATTGTTGTTATTTGGAAAATGTTTTCCTGAAATTACTATTTGGTCTTGTGGCTCCTGTTACTTGTCTGGGTTCAAAGGTGGGAGGGTGTTTTGTCTTCTCCCCAGGTGACAGTTTGCTCTTCCTTAGCATGAAGAGTAGTTTAGGATGTGGGACTTAATCATTCATTTTACTCTTCTGCTATAGCCATGGTTGCACAAGAGATCTGCACTGCTCCAGTGTTTCTCTTTGACTATCTGTTGGAAAAAGTTTTCCTGTTGAGCATTTGGGTTATTTTTAGGGTTTACTACTGCACACATGTTGCTATTCATGTGCTTTTATAAGGCTCCTGATACATGTCTAAGTGTTCCCAAGGGTGTGTAACCTGATGTGGGATTTCTTATTGAGGTATACATGTTCAGCTTACAAGATAATGCCTAGAGCTTTCCACAGTGGCTGTACCACCAGTTTATCACCTCCTGTTTGTAAGTAGTTGTACTGTTCAGTGATAATATCAACATTTTAAAAATTCCAGGTTTGATTAGTAAAAAGCAGCACCTTGTTATTTTAAGATTTGTGTTATCCTACAATCTTTATTTTTTATTTCTTCCCACTATTTTTATTAATATGCATATGTAATACATAGTATTTACAATAAATTTGAGTATTTCGTGCACACATGTATCATATCAACTTTACAATCCCTTCCCAGTTTTGACCCTCCCACCCCTCCCCTCTCCCTTCCCCCAACTCCGGCGATCACTTCATATGGTTCTAGAAAATGTCTGTGTTCTGAGTTTTCCAAGTCAGAGAAACTATATAGTACTTAACATATTAATCTTCTGCACTTAAATCATTTCACTTAAGTCACCACTCTAACCCAGCTTCCTATTCCTCAAATGGTTAAATCTTGATGCCTCTTCTCTGAATACAACCAATCCCTTTAGTAGGATATTTACCAAAAGTTTTTTTTTTTCTATATTTTGCCATATCTTTGTTGCCATTCTTAAACCTGGCCTTACCCACCAGTTCACATTAGAAAATAACTACAAGCATGTAGCTCAAAAGACTAGTAAATTTGGGAAATAAGGAAAAAAAGTTAAATTTCAAGTGCCTTAGCTGAATATTGGAAGGTATATGTTTGTACATTCACCGGGTTATCTTTACATCAATCAGTTTTCTTAGGATAAATTTTCATCAGTGACCTAATAAGTGAATTGCTACAATACAACAAAGTTAAAACTATATCACATTGCTACATTAAATGAGCTTAAAGCTGTACCACATAAATATACTTAAAGTAACATATGTGAAGGCAAATTTAGTTATTTCAGAATTTTTTAACTTTCATAACTTATTTACTCCTATAATCTTTATAGTTGAGAATTCTTCATCTCATTCAGCAAGGATGCTTTCAGAGCCACCTGTATATTACTTGTAGCTTATAAAAGTACTTGTCTTTTGTATTTAGTGGGAAAAGACAGATAATAAATGTGATTAAATGTGAAGAAATAAGGTTAAGAGGGTCGAGAGCATACTTCAGTAGTTACAGTGCTTGCCTAACAAGTACACAGCCCTGGATTTGATTCTCCAGCACCATATAAGCTGGGCGTGGTCTCACATACCTATGCTCCCAGTGCTTGGGAGCTTGAGAAAAGAGCAATGCTGTGAGTTTGAAGCCTGCTTGGGCTACATTGTGAAAAGATCTGGCTTAACCATACTAGCATTATCCTGAATTAAAATAAAAATCCTGTTACACTTGATCACCTTTTTGTGATAAAAGATTATAAACTTACTGTTTTCCTTCTGGGTTGGCCTATAGTTTTTTTGTCTTGGAGGTTGCTATAAGTTGCATTTCTGATCTGATGGGGCTATAAGGAATCTGGTGTTTTATGTTTTTAGTAAGCCTTTCATAGGGCACTTCTTTATCCTGGTGAATGACCAATTGCCTAAGTTTCAGGCCCTCAGTGTGGTATCTGTCTCACAGGAAACAAATGCTCTTGTCTGATCTGTATCCACTTTATTCTTACCAAAGTAGCTACTCTCTGTTTTCAGTGTGTCTTCTGTAGGGCACTTTTTATCCTTGTGGATGAACTCTTTTCTAAATTTTGGGCCCATGATTAGATGACCCTCTTATAAGAAGCAGATGCTCTTGTCTGACCTGTGTCCATTTCATTCTTACGAAGATAAGTAAGTATTAGTTTGGGTTCTGCAAAAGGAAGAATTGACATAAATTATTTAAAAAACATAAAGGATGTATTTGGAAGACTTACAGGTCTGAAGATAGAGATTGTCCAAATTGGTGGCCTGCATGTGTGAGAGCTGAAGGGGCCGATGGCTGCTCAGTCTTTAGGTAGAGCACTGTCCAGAACTGCAGGGCAGCCCGCTAGGGTCTGCTGTGCATCTCGGTTGTTCGAAGAACAATGGCAAAGGTTGGAGACTGAAGATTGGTGATTGAAGATTGGTAGTGGGTAGGCAAATAAAAGTTGAGACTGGAGCAAATCTGTGATGAAGATCTGTGGTGCACAGCAAGCAAGTCATCATCCTTAGCTGTGAAGGCGATTGCTTTCCCAGAGGAAAAAGCTGTAACAATCTTTCTTCTTCCTTCCTTTTATACAGTTCGAACTCCCATTTGGGTCTGCAATGTCTGGGTGGGTGTTCTTCCCTCATTTGCTAGCCCACCAATCCCACACACACACACACACACACACACACACACACACACACACACACACACACACACACACCTATAAGCTGTAATCTAGGTGTGGTTCCTAATTGCCTTAAGTTGATGTAATCTCTTCATCGGTCACAGTAAGAATATGAGAGATTGTCTAGTTCTGGTCAGGTGAAACATAGAAGGCAGCTCAGGAAAACGTGAAACTGCTAAAGCAATTCATTACTTAAAGATTAAGAGAGGATTGGGTAGCATGCCTTGCAGGACCAGCAGAAAGTGAGGAGCTGTAGGGGGATACGTGTGCTAAGCCAGTAAGTGGAGAGTAAACCAATGAGAAAGCAAAAGGAACTCAGGATGTATCTTTGTCCTCTGCACATCTAAATTTTAGTTAAATGAGGGGATGTCTGGGATAAAAGTCTGTTTTAAAAGCAGATTTCTTCAGCAGTAGTCAGTATGTTATTAAATATGGGGTTTGTTACTTTGCATGACTAGACAATCAGTATGTACTTATAAGAACATATTTTACTTATATGTAATAATATGTACTTACAAAATATTGCTCTTAAGGAATATATAATAATGCAAGAAAAATATATTATCGAGTGCTCATACACCCGTTTGTACTGCTGGTTTTGTACCACAGGTATTTCCTACTGTTTTTACCTTTTAAACTTAGCTGTTTAAAGGAAAAAATCTGATTTTGGCACAGTTTGTCTCAAATACATTCAGAGTTGCATATTTTCTAATAAAAATTACAATAAACCCTCCACAAATTAATAGAATTGTATGTAGGAACTGTTGCTTCTACTTTGGTGGAAAATGAGTTCTCATTCTTTGTGATTATTTATAGATTAAAAAATCTTCATATAAATGATTTAATATAATATAGGATATTTATGGATATTTAGGATTCAGTATACCTAGAATAAAAAAGATAGAATCTCAGATAAATTTATGATAAGAAGGCAGTCAGAATACTATTAAAAATGTATGTCAGCCACTTCAGAGTAGTATTTTTAGAGAAAGTTTCTTTTACAAAAGGAAAAGAAAATTTAAAAGTCTGAATCACACGGTAATTAAAAGATATTGATTCTTCTCAAAAAGAATGCAAAATCCCAGATGATTTGCTAAACAAATTTTAAAAGATTAAAGGTGAAATCTCTTTTAATTAATAAACAGAATTTCCAAGCTGCTTCTGAAAGTCTAGCATTGTCCCAATATTGAAATCAATTGAAGAAATTATAAGAAGTGAAAATCTCAGTTTTATTTTGCTACTAGAGACCCTAAAAAAGATAATAGCAAATTGAAGGTATAATTGAGAAGAAAACAAGCATCGTTACCAAGTTGATTTATCCCAGTTATGCAAGGATGGTTTTATTATTAGATGATTCATAAATGTAAATCATGGCATTAACAGATTAAAGAGAAAAACTGTATTTCAAAAGCTACAAAAGAAGTGCTTGATAATCAATATAAACTCACAGATTTGCCAGCAAATTAGGAAAAAAGAGAATCTCTTTAACGTGTTAATAAATACTTAAAAAGCAATCAGCTAGCCAAAAATTGTTAGCAGACATCTTACTATAGAAGGAAATTTAAAAGAATTTTCTTTCAAATCAATCAGTTATGCTTGTTGACACATTTTCCAGTTATTATTGTTACATAACAAATCTTCTTGGGTAGGGGGCCTAGTTTAGTTATTAGAGAGCACTTTTTAGGAAGTGTGAGACCTGGGTTCAGTCTCCCAGTATCACATAATAGCTGCGTGTGATGGCACACATCTGTAATCCCAGAACTTCGGAGACTAAGGAGGGAGAATTGCCATGAGTTCTAGGCCAGCCTGGGCTACATAATGAGCTTAGGACCAGTCTGATGTACAGAGTGAACCCCTGTCTCAAAAAACAAAACACCAAAAATGATCCCACAAATTCTGTGCTATGTGACATAACAGAAGCATTTCATTATGTTTATAGAGTGTGAGCCTTGGGAACTTGGACAGTACACAATAAGGGTTTTCTTTTAGTGGTAAAGCTGTGGTGATTTGATCATTTTAGGTGACCTGATGGGTAGGTTTTGGCATAATCTAGAATTACGTTCATTCATGTTTAGTGATTTTATGATGGCTGTTGGCTGGGAGCATAACTGAAGTGTCGGCTGGAAAACTTCCATGTGGCTTTTCCATGTGGTCTCTCTGTGTGGGCTGGTTTGCTCTTTTTGCCACCATGGCATCTCCAAGTGCGGAGAATACAAGAGCACAAGACAAAGGCTCATTGCGTTTTTATGACCTGGTCAGGGAAATCCTACTGTGCTGTTACTCCTGTGCTGTTGATTATAGAAGTCTGAATAATCTACCCAGGTTCAAGGGGAGAGGACAGATCCAGCACTCAATAAGAAGAATATCAGTGCTCTATCAAGAAATTTATGGGCTGGGAGATGTTTTTGAGACCATATTTGGAAAATATAATCTGCCCCATTAACTCATGTACTGATTGCCTTGGAGCTCATGTATCTAGTGTATTACAAGGAAGAGGAACTTGGAAGGATTATAAGGGAAAAATTAAAAAAAGTGTTAGTTGGATGCAAAATGATCATTTACATTTAAAATAAGATAACAGTAATTATTAGAAATTGGAGTTTACCAAATGCATATGAGATTAGTATATAAAAGTTAATCACACTATTATACAACAGCAACAGATACCTAGAGAAATGTAATTCAAAAGATGACTTTGGGCTGGGTGTTGCTCAGTAGTTGGAGTACTTGGGTTTGGTTCTCTCAGCACCATATAAAAATTAGCTAGGTGTGGTAGTGCACGTCTGTAATCTCAGCACTGGGAAGGCTGAGGTAGGAGGATTGAGGTGAGTTTGAGGCCAGCTTGGGCCTCGAAACACCACCACTACCACCACCACCACCCACAAAAAACACTTTAAAATAGTATCAGTAATGTTACAGAATATCAGTACCCAGGAATAAACCTAACAGAACACAGAATATCATATGTCTATCCAAGAATCAACAGAAAATGTGCAAAATTTCTTTAGGGAAAATTATAAAGTTTCATTAATTTGTGTTAAAATAAAGACTTAACCATGGTATAGGTTAGAGACATTTATAGACAGCCTCACTCAGTATCATAAAGATATCATTTCTGCTGAAATAATTCTATAGCTTGTATAGGTTGTACCACATTAAATTTGATACATGTTAAGGTTGACACAGTAGATTAATGAGAATGAAGTTGCCTTTTGGTAAAGAAAATAGAAGAAACTGATCTATATGAGAAAAAAAGAAATTGTCTCTGGTTCCATCATGTGTGAGTATTCATTAAAGTGTGAATGGAATGAATATTTAAATGTTCAAAATAAAATTTTAACGTTCTTTGTGGGGAATATAGCTGCACCTGTAATCCGTGTGCTCTGGGAGGCTTATGTAAGGGGATTGCAAGGTATTTAGCTATACCAAAATCTTGTCCCAAACAAATACACAGTCAAAAATCTGTATCTGTTAGAAACCCAGAGATAGCGAAAGATTTTTAAACAAGACTAATCAACTCATAAATAATTATTAAAATATATTAAGAATTTTGTTCATCAAAAGCTGCCTTAAGCAAAAAATAAAAAGCAAACAAAAACCCATAATGTAGATGCTTGAACCTTAAGAGTAAATGATTAATATCAGGAATTTATTTTCAGTGATTTTGCTGTAAAAATTCATGACAAAATTTAGCATCTTTTTTTTGTAAATACATGAATTCCAAGTTCTGTAGCACATTAGAACCTTGAATTTTGAGTAATCAGTGAGCATCTGTGTTCACCCGTTTTCCAGAGATTCAACCCTTTTCTATCTGACTGTTGCCTCTCTTTCTATCCTATCATTCATGTTGCGGTCTTTTTATGTTATTATTTTTGTCCATTTCATAAGAGGGACACCCACCTATAGTCAGTCTTTTGTGTTTGGTCCATTTCACTGAGCATTATTTACCCTAGGTGGTCCCATTTTCATTCAGATGCTTCATATCTGTCATTCTTTATGGCTACACGCCATTGCATTGTGTATAGGTACCAAGTCTTCTTTAGCCATTCCTCTGTGGATGAGTTTGACCTAGAAAGATTGTTGAATTGTTGAGATTGGGATTGCCTAGGGCAGAGATTTCAGGTGTTCGTTTTTGACTTGTGGGCCAGGAAGTGAGGGAGGAGCAACTGACGCTTAAAGCATTTGAAGGAAGGAAGAAAGGAAAGAAGGAGGAAGGGAACGGAGAAGAAAAAGAAATAAGTGTTGTTGTAATGTCTTCATGAGAGAGCTTTTTTCTCTGACATATGCCTTCACCTTTGCTGGATGCCCCATCAATGGACCATGTGTGAGAGAGACCTGAAACTGTGAGCTAAATAAATCTTTGCTCCCTTAAATTGTGGATGTTGGGTATTTTGTCACAGCATTAAGATAAATAAGTAACAGGATAATCATATGAATGAATTTCAGCTTTATTACTGATCAGGGTTGTTCACAACTACATGACATTTAAAACTTAAGAGTTGGAAAACATGGAAGTTCACAGGATCAAATTTTTGGTAGCTATTGTCCTGTGAACCTAAATAAAAGTAAACCTTACTCCTCAGTGCTTTTTCTCATAGGCAAATACTCTACAGAAATTTTGTGTATGTTTAAAAGATATGTTGGAGAAATGTTGATAGCAATTCTGTTCTCCTCAATAGAGGCCTATTTGAATATCTGTTGACCGGAAATTACCCACATAAACTGTATTATAGCAGTCGAAAGAATGAGTGGTACTACAATAATATTAGCATCCTAATTCCTGAAAAAGTTAAGATTCTCAGATTTAAATATCATAGAATACCCATTAAAAACAGCTCAGAAACAAGTAGTATTCTTTTAGATAGGGGTATAGATCAGATGAAAACCTCATTTGTATAAAAGTAAGGGGATTATGAAAGATTAAATTCAGGCTTGTGAGACCAGTTAAATATAGAAAAAAATTATATTACTTATTGCTTATGTTTTCAGTTTTATGTTGTCAATACTGATTTTACTGTTGTTTGTAATACTGCTGTCTGTTACAGAAAGTTCCCTCTTTTGCCTTGATGTGATGATATAGCTGTGGACTTTTAACTTTGTTAGAGTCAGTGCAATTCATAATTTTATCTTTGTGCTTTTCCTTTTGTGTGAAGCACCAAAGCTAATTACCCACTAGAGGCATAGTTTGAACATTTTTGTTTTGATAGTTTTGGAGTTCAGATTGACATGTTGATAGCTTTAGGGTCTAAAAGATACTGTTGCAGAAGTATTTTCCTAGTGTGATGAATCGATTGAAGGGAATAATAGCGAAAATTAAGTTCTGATAATTTTCAAGAGTGATAGAAATCTGAATCTCAAGGATCATCACTGGAGGGAAAATCAAGAGATGAATGGAGAAATAACAGGTTTGAACAATATACTGCTGTAGTATAAAGAAAGAATAAAAGGTGATATCTAGATGCTGCATCTTGATTAAGGAAGGGTAAAACTATTGAATGGAGGTAACAGATTCAAGATAGAAAGTAGTTTGTGAAGAAATAAACAATATTAGTAGTAGAATGATGTCTTTAGAGGATCTTATGCTGCAGTATATTAAACATCATTTAGCCTGCTTATTTTATAGATGAAGACTGTGGTCCAGAGAGGTGTGAGGATAATGATTATATATATGTGTGTGTGTGTGTGTGTGTGTGTGTGTGTGTGTGTGTGTGTGTGTGTTTAATATATGATTTTAGGTTATGATGTGCTACATACAAGGATGGCAATTTTAGTTTCATCTGTTGAGCTATTGAAAAGCTGTAAATATGGAAAGTATTTAGAAGCATCACTTGGGTAGCAGTGTGGAGGATGAACTTAGAAGGGAGAAAATCTGAAAACTGAGAACTTTTTTGGAAGCTGATGACAAAAACCAGATGGAAGATAATAGTGTCTGTAAGTCAGGGTGGAGGTAATGGGGAATGAAAAGAATGGGTGGGTTCTAAAGGTACTAGGATTCGGTGTTTGGTTTTTATGTAGTGAGTAATACAGAAGAGGAAGCAAAGACGTTTCTAGGCTAGATTTTTATCTTGACGGTTGTGTTATGGATGGTCATAACAATCACTAGCCAGCGAATCCTGGACATAGAGTAAATCTGAGGATGGTAGGCAAGATCTTGAGTTGAATTTATTTGCATTGAATTTGAGGTGGCAGATTGAAAGAGTATTTGTTTAATTGCCTCTTGGGTAGATGGATCTAGAATACAGGAAACACCTCTACATTAGAGACAGCTTATGTGTGTTATTGGCTGCAAATGAGTGAATGAGGTAGTCCAGAAATGTATCTGAAGTGCAAAAAAGGGTTCAGTTAGAAACTTTAGGAACACTATCATTTAAGGCATAGCTACAGGAACCTGTGTAAAACAAAAGATGAAGCCAGAAGAATAGAAGGAAAGAAGTGTGATTGTCCTGTAAACCATGGAGTCAAGAGTGTTTTGAGAAGGAAAGATGGGTCAGTTGTCTCAGTGTTCAAGTAAGACAAGATATTGAACATGTCTTACCTTTACTGAGAAGAAGGCAGTTGGTGACGGCATGGGATGTAAGATTAGAACGCCTGTGAAGTTGAGCTGTGAAAAGGAGCGGACCTTGGATCATCTTTAAAGATTCAGGACCTGGCGCATGTTTCAGTGCTGATGGGAGGGAGCCGTTTAAGAGTGAACACTTGAGAAAAACAGGTCTCTTCAGAGCACAGATTTTGAACTTTGGGAAGTGAAGCGAGTCCTTTTTTTCTTTGTGAGTCTAATAAAGTGGATTAGCTGAGTACAGATGCTAGAAATTTCAGTTTTGGGAGAAAGAGGTTAAGAAACTTCTCAAAATGCCTGGGTTTTCTCTGTTCAATAGGAGACTTGACCATTTGCTTTGATTGTTGAAAGGAAAAGAGAGGTAATTTGAGAAGAGTTGGAAATCTCTAAAATAGCTTCCCTGAAGAATGCAAAAAAGAGCATTAAGTGGAGACAGAGAGGGCAGGTCTGTGATTCCTGATGGAAGATGGGAAATAGGGATTTTACAGTGATTTTCTCTGATAGTTCTCAGCAGAAGACAGGTAATTGAATATTGTTGGTGGTCTTTGTGGGAGTCTTGCCTAGTAACTACTGTGGATTCTGAATCGATTGAGAAACAGAACCAACCATCATATAGGAATCAGAGTGGCTCTGTTACAGTTTAATGTAAATGTAGCATGAACCCAAGGCAGAGATGGACCTCACAAGTTCTCTTCTAAATTAAATTTATTCATTCAGTCACAGGCATTTTGTTTTTCTTGGAGAGAAGTAAAGAGGGGGAGAGAAAGGGGCTCTGATACTTGGTTTCTATTATTGATAGAAGGCCTGTGTGCTCTTTTAAAATGTGAGGAGAGGAAGTGATGTTTTTTCTCTTAGGATTCATAGAGGGCTGTGATTTTGCCAGATAACAATTCATGCAGCAAGAATTTTGAGTAGATAGAATGATATCCACATTAAATGCTCATGATTTGTGTCAAAATATTTGACTGGCCCCAGAGAAGTGGTGAGTTATGGAAATTTTGTGCAGACCATTGAGATTATGAGTATATTGGTTCTTTGAAGGGGAGGATAATGAAATAGGATCCAAGAGCCATTAGCCTGTGCAAAAAGATTGCTTTTGAGGAGCTGGATAAGTGCTTTCAATTTTAATTCTTGTTATTTCTTAGGACATGAATGCTTTTGAAAGAAGATTGGTAAAGATAAAAACTTATTTGATAATACAGATGGACATTATATAAATATTTTATTAAAATTAATATTTGGGGTGATATCCTGTCTGGTCATTTATGGATAAAATATTTTTATAGTAACAGATTTGTACCTCAGTGTTTTTTATTTTTTCTCTTGTTTTTTTTTTTTTTTTTTTTTTGAGACAGGATTTTGCTCTATAGTCCAGGCTGTTCCCAACTCACTTTGTAGCCCAGTCTGACCTTGGACTCATAGCAATACTCCTGCCTCTGCCTCCTGAGTGCTAGGATTACAGTTGTGTGCCACCATGTCTAGTTTATGTGGTGCTGGGGAATTGAACTCAGGTACTTATTGCTTGCTGGTAAGTGCTTTAACTGCTGAGTCATTCCTCCAGCCCCCTCAAGAGATTTTTGTTTGTTTGTTTGTTTTGTTTTTGAGGGAGGTACTTGTGTACTCTTCTTCTGTTCTTTAATTCAGCTGCACAGGAGGTTTTAAATTAATCACTAGCCCCAACAGTAATTGGAAACTTGAAGAGAGTAGAATGATGCATCGTGATTTCAAGAAGGTAGCTTTTGGGCTCCTGTCTTAATATGGGTAAAAGTCTTATTGCTAACAACTTCATGTTCTCCTGCCCAAATTCTATTTTGTTCTTACTGGGGAAATAAGAGGGAAAGGAAGTCATGTAGAATTCATTTTCTTCCATTTAGTATTAATTCAAAATGTTCTTTTAGCCCTTACTGTGTTGTAGGAATTGCTCAGTTTAGGGGGTTAGAATGTGAACAAAGAATAACAAGTGGTTGTTACACTACTTTCACATTCTTTATGGAAACCTAGGCAAGGAAATGTTTCTTGAATTTATAAACCTAGCATTCTGACCTTACAGGATTAAATTCTTGTAAGTATCTCAGCCCTAATGGTTCATTTTTAACTATAAGAGGTGTATATTTTCTTTGTTTCCTCTTTCTAATCTATGCTTGCTGTGGAGAGTCAGGAAGAAAAATGCTTGTATCTTAATTCTAGGGAACGTTACTGTAAAGGATTAGGTGGAAAAGTGTTACTTTGAATTGCAGAATTAAGTAGTAGGACGCTGACAGATTTATTGTTTGAAGTTACCTCTTAAGGGGCTGTTTCTGAGACTTTTACTTTTCCTTGGTTTGCTTTTGGTGTCAAAGATTCAGTTTTACATTTTGTTTAAATGCTTGCTTTTGGGGATGGAGGAATGACTCAGTGGTTAAAGCTCTTGTATTGCAAATACCTCATCAAGAGCTAACTTCCTGAGTTTCTTTCGCCAGCATCACATGATCTGGATGTGGTGGCACATCCTTGTAATCTTAGCACTCAGGATACTGAGGCAGGAGGATTGCTTTGAGTCCAAGGCTAGCCTGGGCTCCATAGTGAGTTCAGAAACAGCCTGGGCTGCAGAGCAAAGACCCTGTCTCAAAAAATAAAATAAAATAAATGCTAACTTTATAGAAAAATAGAATATATTATTATTAAACATTGCTATTTATTCATAAGTTAAATGCTATTTTAAAGCATTTATGCCCCCTTTTATAGTTACTTTCATAGAGGAAAACTGTAAATTTTTCCTGGAGAATTTTGATGGAAATAATAGGTAAATTGACTCAGACCACTTTGTTTTTGTGCTCATAAAATTGTATAAGCCTTTCTAGGAAACTAAACAGTCTCCTGTGCCATTCTTTCCTTTCCACCTCCCCATTCCTCACATTCTCGGGGCATGATATTTAACAGCTGTCCTTCATTCTTGTATGTCTCTAAATGAAATGCTCATTATTGTTTACTTTCTAACTTTACAATTTCAAACCCATGTGCTTTCTAATATGAAAGATGAGGCTTTCAGCCAGCCACCACTGCCCCCTGTGCACCACCCACATACCTTATCTCCTTTTCATGTTCTTAATATGATTATATTATACTTCGGGGGCAGTTTCTCATTCATTGTTTACATCATACAAATACCATTCACTTTTGAGAAATGTGTATAATGTTTACTTTTCTTGTCTAAGATATTGGTTTCTTTTCATTTGCTTACTTCTTAATTACTGATCTAACCCTATGCTTTCACTCCATTGTTAAAATTGTACTCAGAATGGTAGAACATATGAGACAGTCTTTCTGATCTGCCCCAGTGTATAGTAATGATAACTGAAGTTCCTTGAAAATAGCCTCCCTTCATAATGAGTCTCCTATGGATCTGCTAATTGGATTCCCAAGGACTTGGGGGGAGGATGGGGTGTTTACACAGCCATAGTAGCAGGGGCTCTCTTGGCCCCTTTCATGGCCACATCTGTTGTCCTACCCCCTTGGATCTGACTTAACATCCTGTGATAAATCCTTTGATGTGTAACATTCCTGTGAAAACTAAGTAACTTTTTAAAATGCCGAGCAAAGCCTCTGGCCTTCCACCAACCATCTGGAGCCTGCAGCAGGTTGTCCCACATCAGGTTGACTTACCTAGTTAGTACTTACTCTGGTGTCTTCACAATGTTCTTTGATTTGTGACCCTTTTTTGTTGTGTAACTGTAAATACTGTGTGTAACTTGCTGCTTTTTGGAATGTGTGCAATTTGGGAAATCCTGACTGCATGTTCTTGGGCATCAGCAATCATCTGTTAATCTCTTTAAAACAAAAGTAACGTTTTCTTCATCAACAGGTGTTACCCTCTGTTCCTCCTGTGTAGGATTTTGAGGGTTCATTTTTACCATCGCTATTTTGGGAGAATTCCTTTTGCTTTGCACTTTAGTTCTATTTTTTATTTCCTAATCCATGTCTCTTTCTTTTCTTAATTTTATGGTTTTTAATCTCATAGTTTTTAAAGAAGTATTTGCAAATAAAAAATGTGTTAAGACTTCACTGTTGAAAATACAACATTTTGTTCCTTGGATTATTTGTTAGTTTGGCTGGTTATAGAATTCTGTGGTTTAAGTTAATTTCTCTCCTGGTTGTAAGAGTAATGCTCCATTGTTTGTCACATTTCCTTTCACCAGTTGTGAAATTTGATGCCATTGTATTCTTGATTCTTTGTATGATATCCATTGTATGCGTCTCTGAGAAATCTTGGTAGATGTTCTGTTTTTTTTCTGTTGTACATTGGTGTGGGTATTTTTTATATTTTTGTGAATAAATGATGGACTAGTTAAACCTGGTATCAAATACTTCAGTTTTTTAAATTTTTATTTTATGTATACACATGAATTCCAAATTTGATAACATTAAAGACATGGGGTTTGGGTTGTCAATGCTTATCAGTGCCTACCCCCAGAATACTTCAGTTTTATAAAAAATTCTTTGGCTATGTTGTTTATGATTTTTTAACTTTTGTTTTCTGTGTTCTATCTAGAACTCCTCATGAATAAATAGTGCATACCCTGGACTGAAACTTGTAATTTTTAAGTATTTTGCTCTGATTTTTTACTTCTTAGAATTTTACTTTTTTAAAAGGAAGCTTTCCTTAACTTTATTTTTGATATTGTATTTTTTCATTTATGCATAATTTTATATCGAAGATCTTGGTTTGTCTTCATTTTTGCCTTCGATCCTCCTTTAAAAAATTGAGAATTTGTTTTCTTATTTCAGCTGATGCACGATCTTATGTTAATTGGCTGAAAATACTATAGTCCGACTTTCTTTCATTTTCTTCCTTCCTCTTCTTTTTTTTTTGGAGTTTGGCTGTCTATTTTTTTTTTTATCTTTTCAGTTTTTGTTTAGTTTGATTTAGTCTCTATTTTCAAACCTTTTTGTCTTTGGTTGTATTTTATAGCTTCTTCATAGGTCAGAATGAGGCACTGGTACAAGTAGCAAACCTTTTGAGACTGCTTAGAATATATTATTATGTTTCATCTATTTTAACTAATCTAGTCCTCACAGTGACCTTAGGAGAAGTCGTTACTGTCACCCCTAGTCGACCAGTGAGGAAACTTGAGTTTCAAAAAGTGATGTGCCCTGTGTAACATAGTAAGTTTATATCTTAATTTGAATCCAGATAACCTGACTCTATAGTCCCTTCTTTTAGTCATTATTCTGTCTCTGATTGATGTCATGAACTAACTGGAAATTTGGTGGATGTTATTGGAATTTGTCAAGGTAATATTCTTGGAGTGAATTGCTTATTTATAGAACCTTTGGGCAGGACCATTTTCCATTCTTTATTAGATGCATCAAAGAAGTACCTGTTGCACATTTTCTTAGATGCGTCAGCTCAGCCACTGGTGTTTTGGTTGTTGAGAGGTGAAAAAGGTCCAGAATCATATTGGTCTCACATTTAAAGTTCTTGGCTTAGTCCACAGCCTTGCCTTTTTCATGAGTCTACCTCTGTTGCTTTGTAAGGGTGAGGAACTCACTGCAAGTTGCCCAGTTGTGCAGATCATCTAGGAGTTGTAAGAGTTACCTGGGGCTCTGATTCTGAGTCTCACTGGTATCCAACTTCCAGTACTGCTTTCTGGTTAGACTTTTGGAGATTCCATGATGTGAGGTTTATTGAAACTCCTTTTCTTCACTGGTAGTTTAAGATTCACTGTCTCATATTTATTTTCAATTTTTTGTAGTTTCCTCATTTCATTTCTCTTTTGCATGCAAATGTAAACAAATCTTTGATAGAGGAAGACTTTTTAGTTTTTATACTCTGAGATAGGGTCTTACTCTGTAGTTGATGCTTGTCCTGAACTTACTGTGTAACCCAAACTGGCCTCATATTTACAGAAATCCTCCTGCCTCAGCCTTAGGAGTCCTGGAATTAGAGGTGTGTGCTACTATACCCAGTTATGTGGTGCTGGGGAATTGAACTCAGGGCCTTGCACTTGCTGGGTTCAACCACTGTACTATATCTCCAGGCCCTAGAGGAAGATTTTTTGGTGAAGATGAGTAAAATGCACTTAGTGTCATTTAACTTTTCTGCTGTGTCTGTTGAAATCTCTCTCAAATGTCTTTTACACCTTGAACTTTTATTAAGACTTTTTAAGATTTCAGTAAGATTTTTTTTTCTACTGGGCTAGAAGCTTTGCTTAGTAATTCCAGAACTCTAATGAATTGAGGACCAAACAAAAGCAAAAAAGAAAATCTTTTCTGTCTTGTATTATGTGAATTTGTACGTATGTTTTTCTTGAAATTTTACTCTCTTATATTAGTTCCTCCCTGCCCCCACTCCCTTTTTTTCCTTTGAGATAGGTCCAGACTGGTCCATGTTGTGGTTTGGATGTGGAATGTCCTTCAAAAGCCTATGGATACTGTGGATACTATGGATACTGTGGATACTGTGTAGAGTTGGGAGATGGGGCCTGCCTGGAAGGGGCAGATGATTAGGGCTTGATCTGGAGTGGGTGTGTGCTGGTTCTGCCCCTTCTCCAGGTTTCTCTGTTTCAGAGTGATGTGAGGATCTCAGACTCTGGAGCTCAGGCTCTGGCCCCTTTCTAGGCTTACCCCACCATGTGATTCTGCCATTTTCTAGCCTCCCATCTGTGAATGGACTGTGACCTTCTGAAACTGTAAGCTTCAATAAATCTTGCCTTCCTGAGTTGTTGATGTTGGGTATTGAGTCACAGTGATGAAAAAGTAACTAAGACAGGTCCTGAATTCATTATGTACCCCAGGCTGGCCTAGAACTCATAGCATTTTTCTTGCCTCAGCCTCAGTAGGGGTACTAGGATTACAGGCGTGCACCACCACCCCCAGCTACTGGGGAGTTGAACCCAGGGTCTTGGGCTTTGTAAGCAAGTGCTTTAATGACTGAATCTCGCAGCCTGCCGCATTGGTCTCTTCTTGAGAATCTTGAACGATGTTTTCTACAGAATAGCCCAGAGGAAGTTTGGTACATTGCTGTGTGTATGTTTTGCTTCCTGGTATGTTTTTCTTGTAAAATAGTTTTTGAGTGTCAGCAGTATATTAAATACTGAGAAAAACAAAGTAGGGAATAAAACAATAAAAGAGGGGCTGGTTAGAGCGCTTGCCTTGCTAGCAAGTGCAAGGCTCTGGATTTGATTCCTCAGCCCCACGTAAGCCAGGCGTGGGAGTGCAGTGCCCATAATCCTAGCTCTCAGGAGCTGAGGCAGGAGGAGTGGTGTGAGTTGGACACCTGTGCTATCTAGAAGCTCAGGACCAGTGTGGACTGCAGAATGAGATCTTAAATAAAAAAACTCCACAACAACAAAAAAGAAATTACATTTTGATATAAATAGTTCTGAGAATTGTTAAACATAGATATTATGAAAACTTCAGTTGTAGTTCTGAAATTGTAGCACAGTATACATCTTTTCTGCCATTACACAGAAGAATCAATTGCATGACCTGTCAATTGTCTGTGATCAGGTTCATGATTCTCTAATTTAGATCAGATGCATATTTGATTTTGGAACATTTTTATACTATTTGTAATTTAGTTGATTGTCATGTTAAGTTCCAGAAATATTCAAAAACACTATAAAGGTATGCACTGAGATAATGTCCATTTTAGTAACTAAACCCACAAAGAAGCCCACACTTATAATTCCTTTTAAAAGGTAGTTTTAATTTTTGTATTTAAAAACTGGTTTCTACAAAACAATGCCTTTAATTTTTCTTTCCTCATACTCTTTAAAATGTTCAGCAGGAGACTTGCAGGATTTGAAGTCCAAGTTATTTGGAGAAAGATTATTGCTTTAAAAATAACATTTACTTCTGTAATATTTTAAAAATCAGAGCATATTAGTTTTTAATAAAAATATTACTATTCCTTTGAAAATAAAGATGAGGAAATCTGTCATCTGCATTTTAGTATATAGATGTTCTTGGGCTAGAAAAGATCAGTGGTCACTAATATGTTCTTTTGTAGAGCTGATCTGTGCATAGGAAACTGATGATATTTGTTACCACAGGGAAACAAGCCGAAATGACTGTTAGGCATGGGTATTTGTTTTTGTTTTCAAATTTTCTGGCACTTTACAGATAGTTTATTGGTATGTGAGTTATGAAAACATAGGACCATTACTCTAAAAATTCCATTTCTTTGAAAACATATTATTTGAGTATGGCTAAAAATATTTAATTGTCTCATGAGATTTGTGGCAAAGGCAAACTTGGTGTTTACAGCTTGACTTGGTTAATTCTCAGTATCCATATTATTCTTATTTCATAATTTCTTTCTGAAAAATGTAATCACACACAGATTCTCTTCACTCACAACAAAAAATTAATGTGAATTCCATTTGAAACCAGCCAGCATCACAAGTTTCTAAAAGTTTGGTTTATGTTCTGTAAACACTGTATGTGGATTATTTGTCCTAGTTTAATTTTTGAAGAAATAAATCTTTTAGATATTTTTCATCAGTTTGATAAGCCATGAGCAGTGAAGACAATGCTATGATATTCAGGTTAAGGTAATACACTTTAAAAAAATCTGTTCTGTCTTCATAAATTTAATGTCAATTTCTATTGCATTTAATGAACATAAACTTGCTTGGTCTATTAAAACAGATCAGTATCTATAAATCAATGTCTTTTTTTACTGTTTTTATTTTTTGTGATATATGACATTTTTTCTATGGCACAATGTTTTTTTTAGTGGCATTAATATTTTAGTGAGAAGGTAACACATGAATACAGGTAACTCTTCAAAGCAAATGATTTTAGTAAATGTTTTGAGGATTGTTGCTTGACATATATGATATATGCCTCAATGTTTATAACTGGTGATGTGTGTGTGTGTGTGTGTGTGTGTGTGTGTGTGTGTGTGTTTGAGTCAGGATCTTACTCATAGTCCAGGCTGGTCTGGTCATGAGTTCATTATGGAGCCCAGGCTGGCCTCAATCTTCATGGCAACCTAGCTGTTTTTAAACAAGTAGGGGAGCAGGATTTTTTTTTTTTTTTGTAGTCAAATCCGTCTTATATTACTAAATCAAGGAAACTGTAGTTTATATTTTAGTATTTCACTTTTTAAAGATAAAAAAGGGAACCAGGGCTGGAGGAATGGCTCAGCGGTTAAAGTGCTTGAGCAAGCGCTAAGCCAAGCTCTAAGTACCCGAGTTCGATTCCCCAGCACCACATAAGCTGGGCCTGGTGGCGCGCGCTTGTAATCCCAGCACTGGGGAGGCTGGGACAGGAGGATTGCTGTGAGTCCAAGGCCAGCCTGGGCTCTGAAGTGAATTCAGGACCAGCCTGGACCAGAGCGAGACCCTGTCTCAAGAAAAAAGGGAACCAATTATTATTGACCATAGTATCACTTGCAGCAGTTGATTCACAATCATGTGTTCCATTTCATAAGTAAGAGTGTATGTAAGAATTTAATTTTCACTTCAATGTGTACCACTGTTACTTATTTTGCCTTTTTAGGCATTACAGTTCTTTCATGGTTAAAACTGCTTATCTCTGAGGCCCAGATGCTAATGGCTTCATCTTTCCATTTTTACACATTTAGGACAAAATAAAGTATATATTATCCTGCATGTCTCCTGTACTTGGAAAGTAAAGAAGAGAGATTTTGGATGTTTGCTTATGTTTTTCTCATCTCTGGTATCCTGTGAATACATGACTTGATTTATCTTGATCAGCATAGTAACTTGCTCCACATTTTTTCCAAAAGTGCAAAGCAGTTTCAGCTAAAAATACACATATCAAAATGCTCCAAAAGTTGTGGCCACAGCTCAAAAATGCTGATCAATTTTGAAAATCTAAATCAGTCTCGGCCATGAAACTGAGGGAAGAACCTTTGTGGTGGGGGACAGATTTCCAAAAGTTCACCACAGTCCTGTTCTTAGCTGGAGTTTGTGCTGATGTTGCCAGACGACTGAGGAGTAGATGCAAAAAGCAGGAAGCATTATTGAATTGAGCCCTAGCGCCAATTTGGGAAAAGCAAATTAAAATGTAAAAGAATATTTTTCCACTCCTGGCGTCTCAATATAAAATGGCAAAATACATGCTTGCTGAAAAAGTTACAGAAAGTGCTAATTTTGCCAAAGAGTAAAAGCCAATTATGACTTTCTTATGCTAAACATGCATACATAAACACAGTTTTTGAGCCCAAATAGATTTAATTTACAAATCAAAACATAGATACATTTAAGTTGGCAATGTGTTATGACATGAGTGACTGTGTGTGGTCTTGGTTTCAGTGTCTTTTGATATTTTTCAGGTACTACTTGAAAAATGGACGATGATGATTTTGGTGGGTTTGAGGTATGCATTATTTACGTTTCTTTTTAACTTAGTGGGGTTATAGTGGAGTAGACTAATTTGAAAATGTATTATTTTTCATTGACATAATCTTTTTTTAATCACTCTGAATATAAGTCTGGAATAAGAAATTAAATCAAAGAAAAGTATCATCTCTCTGAAAGTTAGAACTGATTTATTGTTTAAGATTTGGTCTGGCCCCAGAAGTGGTTTAAACTGTGATAATTAAGTGCTACCAGTGGAACCACTAAAACAGTTTTAAAAATTTTTAGCAAATGATTTTTCTTTGTGTATGTCTGTTAGGAAATACTTCTGAGATGAGGGATGATTTTTAGAGATCCTGCCATATGTTTGCATGTTCACACTTGTAATGAATTGATTTAGTACATGAAGCATACAACTCAGTGATTCTTAAAGCTAATAGTATATGTTTGTGTTGTTGTATTATTCTCTCAGGTTTTGGTTGGATATTTTGTAAGTGGAAATTGTCTGCTAAAGAAGCAGTGTCATTTCCTTAATCCTTTTCAGTGTGCATTCATTTTATTGAAATATTTTATAACCCAGTTATTTTTATGGAGCCAGTATAGTCTTGCAGGAAAATCTCTGGATTAAGAGTCAGAATGCCTGAGCTCAAGTCCTGGAACTACCATCATTTGAGCTCTGTGTTTTTCTTGTTTTTCCCTTAACTCTTTCAACTTTTTAGGATTTGGTCAAATGTGAATTGAAAAAATTAAGGAGTTAAACTACAGACATTAATAGGAGAAGAAAGGTAGTATTTGTTATATTTAGTTTTTACAATTTTATGAACTGGTTTTTTTTGTTAGGATTGTTTCCTTTTTTAATGTTACATATTTGATAATATAGAACTATTTAGAATATAAACTTAACGTTTTGTTTCTCTTGAACTTTTTAAGATATTTGATTTTTCTGCATTTTGCTTAATATTTTGAGTTTATGTTGTAGCTGAATCTTATTTATGTCACTGAAACATAAGATTTAAGCTTTTGTTAAAATTTCTTTCATTTTGGGGAAATTTTGTTTTGGATTATCATATGGCTTGGTTTATTTTTTGGAAGTTGTTAGTTGAAACTTGCAACCTGGCATAATTTCTTTTATTTAAATCGTGATTGGTATATTACATAGCTATAAGAAAAACTATGGGTAGCCTTCCATAGAGGGGCAGTGACACTTCAATATTATGTTCAATGCATCAGTTCCTTTTAGAATACATCTTTTTCTTTTAGTATTATATAGATTCAGTATTAACTGACATTATAGTTCAGTTGTGATTATTAGGTTTCTCTCTTCACAACCTGTTTTAAAAATAAAGAAGTTCTCATTTCCTGTTTTTATGAAAAGTGTTCATTTTTCATAGTTTATGGAGAACGGCTACAATATTCTATGTCACATAGCTCCCATGGCAGATTGCCCCATTTGATTTTGCCTTGGCTGACAACTCAGTACAGAATTCAAACTGACATTACAGCTCATTTTCAGTAATAACATTTTCTGCAACCTGGTCATCTAAGTAACCAGGGATAAAAAAATTACACTTTTATCCCCAAACCCAACATGCAGTAATTGTCCCAAAATGAGAGACTTATTCATCATAAATGTAAGTTTTAGGAATTCTTTGAATGTTTAATGTTGTTAAGTCCACCTAATAGGTTATTTAAAAAGAGAGATAAATCCTATTTTTAAAGATAATTTTGTAAGTATTTTGCTGATCTTAAAGATTTAGTTTCAATATTTCAAAAATGTTTTTCTTACGTGACTGGGAAAACATTAGGGTCAGATAAGTTAGAATAGATATAGTGTTCACAGGTCAAAAGGTGGCTAACAGTATGTAAATTAAAGATTTCTTTGACATGAGAGTTTCTGAATATAGGAGGCATACTTTTCTATGAAGGTAGTAGGGCTTGGGTACAGTGGTTGGCATAAAATGGTGGGAGTGCTAGCTCCGAAGACACGAAAAGGCAGCTGGGTGCTTAAACCCAGAAGGCATATACTGCAGTATAGAAGAGATGTATGTGGAGCGGGATGTTTTATTATTCAAGTGCAATTTTTGGCTTTTAGGTCTTAAAAAATAATCTTGCCATTATTTCTAGGCTGCAGAGACTTTTGATGGTGGAAATGGTGAAACCCAAACAGTATCTCCTGCTATTCCTTGGGCTGCCTTTCCTACAGGTACTCCTATATAATAGCTAGAAACTTCTTCTATTTAACATTTTTTGCCATTTTCAAAACTGTTTTTTGTTATTTTTTTCATTTCATCTTCTCTGATCTAAAAAAATGGAATAACCCAGATCGATATCCTCATCTAGCATTTAAAGAAACCCAACAAATTATGAATTGTATAACAAATTCTATGGTGGACGCTTCAGGTCAAATCCTAAATGTGGTATTGTGAATATTAAGTGAAATTAAAATACATTATATGTTTTCTAATTTATCTTAGCTTTTGTAAGTGGTGATGTTACCTGACATTCCAAAATTCTCTCGTTCACTTGTTAAAGATTGCCTTTTAAGGGCTGAGGAATAACACAGATTGCTTGCCTGGCAAGTGCAGGGGCCTGAGTTCATGGTGGCACACACTTGTAATCCCATCTCTCCGGAGACTGAGGCAGGAGGATTATTGTTAGCTATGTGCCAGCCTAGGCTATGTAGTGAGTTTAGGACCAGGCTGGAATACAGAATGAGATCCTATGTCAAGAAAAAATAAAGGCAGAAAAAGAATACACATAGACCTCTTTATATTTTGTTAGCAAGAAGTCTGTATTTTTTTTGTAACTTTGATTGTAACAATGGACAAGGGATAAATTAAGTAAAAATGCATGTTTCATGTGAACACTGGGTTATTAAAATTTTTCTGCTGATGTGCCAGAATCTGGATTCTGGCCTCTATTTTGTCAACTTGAGTAGAAGTGACTGGCTCTAGATAATCCTCAAAGGCTATATATAGCCTTTATGAATGGCTCTTTAACAATATTTATTATGTAGATTATTTATGTTGGCATTTTTAGCATACAGGTTCATCTATACAAGAAGATGAATCCTTACTGAAGGCATTCTTTAATGTATATTAAAATATTATATATTAAACTATTTTTAGTCTGAAATTCACATTTGGGAAAAGGTAGTGAGACTATGAGTTCAGATTGTATTTTAATGGCTGTAGATTAAGATGACTTTGTAATTGCTCATGTAACTATTGGAAGTTTTTCTTTATATTTAGTTAAAGCCACTGTATAGTAATACTTTAATTTTGATTATACTTTCCTGCTAGTTATTGAAGACCAGGTCAATGTAAGACCTATGTTAATCAAAATTATTATGTCTATGTAGTTTTTATCAAGGTCAGTTAATTATCCATACTGTTACTTTTGGGAAAAGTCAGAGGAGGCTCATAACTTCTTTCTTATTTCTTTTACCAGTCTGCTAGGATGTGTCATGGTCTTCCTTGATCATATGTGGCTTTCCTTAATAGCCCGAAGACATTGTCCTTTTTTTAAAAAAAATGACTCTCCTTTTTTGCAGAATGCACACTACTTGACTCCTGTCCTCTAGGGTCTGACAGCCTCCCTCTAGGTTAGGTGACTCACTGGAGTTACTTGTCCTTTCTTCAGAGGTCTCCTGTTGTGCTCTCAGTCCTGGCTGATCCTGAAGGGGATGGGCCAAAAATCTTGGCTATCCTCTTAGTCCCTTTAGCTAATAATAGCTGTAGTCTCTAAGCCCTGATTCTTTGAACACACAAAGTTCAATTATGTCAGTATTGATATAGGTAAGAACAATAGATCTTAATCTTAGCTTTTATAATCCCTTTGGATATTAAGGCACTTAAAATATAAAATATGACCAGAAATAGCTATCTCATTTGTTAATTATGGTCAGCATTATTATTTTATCTGTCCTATAGATGATGGATTACCATCTTGTCATACTATATACCTTATCTGTTAGAAGTCATACTGCCCGCTTGATCCAGTTTTCTGATAAATAGGATGGGTACATGCCTTCCTTTCCATCTCATTCCTGCAGACCACGTGTTCCCTGGATCCATGAGAAAAACTTGAATTCCTTTTTATTCCTTTACATCTAATTCTTCCCATGCTGTCTTGGTAACATAAAAATATGAAAATCTGGACTTAGTAAAGCTGTAGTTCTAAGGTCTCATTAATGTCCTTTTATGGTCACTAAGAAATATATCATGGACAAAAATGGAAGTGCCATCAAAATTGACACAGGAACCCAGGTCAACCCTGCCCACAGAATAGGCTTGCTGATTTGCATGGTAGCAAAAGCATTTCAGGACTAGTTGTTAAGAAGCTCAGGAAAGATTTATTAGGCAGAAATTTTAAAGTGCATACTCAAAGTCATAGAGTATGGGCCTCAGGCAGGTAATACATTTAAAGGTACTCACATGAAGTGTGAAATGGTATTGAAAACGTGTTCTGTGAGCATATATATGCTTTTTTCCAAGGTGGGGTCTGTGGTGAATCTGTAGAAAATTTGGGGTTTGTTTTCACCCACAGGTTAAAAGATAATGGCTCATTTTCTATTGTCTCACCCGGCGAGGTGAGTGGAGTATGATGTTTTGTCTACTAAGAACAATCTTTGAGGCCTCTCTCTGCATCTGTGGAAGGTCAGGTTCCTCATCTTTATCAGCCAAGTTAATTTATACACTTACTGTGTATTTTTAAGTGATTTTGGGTATGGTGCACCAGGAAGAAAAGGAGCATAAAAAAACCAGGGGATAGCCTTGGGTGACTGTCTCACCTGAAATTATAATTTTAAAAGTACAACTTTGAAAATTAATGATTTTGTCTTCTTCCTACCTACCTATATCTAACCTATCTTACCTCACTTCTTTCACATGCATATACACACACACTCACACATTCCCTCTTTCCCCTAATTTCTTAAAAAATGAGATCTGAAAAAGTATTTCTTCTGTATTTTCTGGATGGCTTGGAAAAAAAATGGAGACAGAATAAACCTGGCAAGGGCCAAAGCTAAAGACACTTCAGTATTTTACATGGCCCCTGCAGCCTTCCCCACTGCTGCCTCAGTCTGCCTCAGACTCAGGGAGCTGGGTGTTGTTTAGATGGGACAGGCTAATTATCATGGCGATTTAACCATTTCCACACTGAAGTCTGAAGAAGATAGGAACTTTGAAGAGATTTGAGATTGTTTTCAGCTTAAGAAAATACCAATTTTCCCTTTCTCCTGCTTTTGTTTATTTTTCTACCTATACCTTAGCTTTCTGTAAGATACACATGGAAGATAGTTTTTCAAATACATGAATATTATCCGAGTATTGCCACAGCTTTAAAAAATCTCAAAAGAGATTTAAGAAATATTTAAGTTGAGTTTTCCGGTGTTATGGGGGAAAATAGAAGCCTTCATTTTCAAGGTTTGGATAAAGACTTTCATTAATGAATTATAAAGGGATATAGTGGACCTGGTGGTCCTGCAACTTAGGACTTAATGACAAATGGTGGACGAGTTTGAAGCAGCAGCTGGGTAATTAGTGTCTGTCCACATGTCTGTTTAAAGAGTAAAGTTTTGTCAGTGGATGAGGCACCTCAATATATGCTTCTTATTGTGTATTAGTATCATTTTTAGGGGTTCGGAATGTCTGGCCCACAGGCCACATGATCTGGCCTGGCCAAGACAACTGTAAACATTAGAGGAAAGTTAATTAAATGTTTTACTACATATAACAGGCTAATTTTTTAAGTTTTTAATTTTGTGTGGCCTATGAATGTTGTCATAAATATCCAAATGACCCATGGATGGAGAAAGGTTTTCTCTCCCTGATATATAGTGGACTCTCAAAATGCTAGCTTATATGCATTGCTTATGGTGAAATTAATGTATTACCAGTCAAAGTAAGTGAAATGAGTTTGAGTCTGCACAAACTATTACCTGTAGGGTTACATCTTATTAAGGTATAGCATCTATTCCAAAATATGTATCTTTATCCTTTGCCATAGGAATTGGAGAATACAGATGAGAAATGGATAAGTTGCAATGACTAATTTCTTCCTGTTGCCTCTACTCTTTATAAATGTGTGGAGATAATAACTTTATTTCAGTGACAACTCTTCAGGGAGAAGAATTGCCCTCATTTAAGCATTTTCCTCTGAGTTTTGTAACCGTATTGTCTAGACTATCTTTTGTAGCTATTCTGTTTGGAGCCCGTGAGCTAGTGTGATCTGCATAGTTTCTAGACAATGTCTGTTCTTATGTTTTTGCCATATTTGTAATTGTAATACCTTCCCTGAGCTACCATCTGCTTATCTAAGTCTTAACTTTTCTTCTAAAAAACGGTGTAGAACCTTCTGAATTTATCTTCTATTAATAAGTGCTTCTCCTGAGGTATTCTCATAACTTTTTCTTTACTATTTACTTGGTATTTACTTGGTAGTTTATGTTTTTTAAAACTGTGGTAAAAAATAACAAAATTTGACATCTCAACTTTTTTCCAGTAGTCTAATTAAATGTTGTGTCTTATAAAAGTGAAAACTGTTTGCCCATTATTCAACTCTTACCAGGTGTGGCAGTGCAGGCCTGTAATCCATGCATTCTGGAAGGCTGAGGTAGGAGGATAGGAAGTTTGACCCCAGCCAGACAATTAAGAAACTTAATAATACCCTCTCTTAAAGTAAAAAGAAATAAAAAAGGGCTAGGAATGTAGCCAGTGTGATGTAGCCCCGTGTGAGTAAAGTGCCCAGACCATACACACCTACACCACCCCGTCACTCATGCACAGCGTGCACACACCACCAATAAAACTCCTCCACAAAAAACAAAACTCAAACCACCCCCTATAAAAATGCTAAAGAAAACAAAAAATGAGACTAAACAAAATCAACAGAAATCAAAACAACAGCAGCATACCTTTTTCCCAATAGTTCCAGGTGACTGTAATTCTTTCTGTCTGTATGAATTTGACTGTTAAACTTTATTTAGATAAAATCGTAGAATCAAACAGTATTTCTTTTTTTTTTGTCACTGGCTTATTTCCCTTTAGAATAGTATCCTTTGGTATTCATTCATACCGTTATATGTGTCAGAATATCCTTCCTTTCTAATCCTGAATAATATTCCATTGTATATGTAGACCTTTTTTTCCCTAATCATCTGTTCACAGACCCTTGAGTTGCTTTCACCTTTGGTTGTTTTCAGTGATGTTGCTATGAACATAGGTGTTTATTTGGTATTTTTAGTATCATTTTATCAGAATAGATTATTTGTCTATTTTTTTTTTTTTTGAGCTTTGGAAGGCGGAGACTGGCTATTAAACCCTTTGAATGATAGTGCCTGCCATTACATGAAGCCTTGTTGCAACTGTGGAAACCGTTTCTTTGTGACTGGTAACATAGACTTACTTTCATTTACTCTTCTTCTTTTTAGTTCTGTGGGCGTATCTACAGTCTTGCAATGATAAGTTAGAAGGCAAATGTAAACTCTCCATTAAAAATATATTGAAATAGGAGCCGCAGGTGGGGTGTGTGGCTGCTTTGCTGCTTTGGAGCCCTGCGGAGGGGGGAGGGAGTGCTGGCGGCCAGAGGAAACTGCTTAGGAGCCGCAGGTGGGGCATGACTGCTCCGTGCTTTGGAGCCCCGCAGGCAGAGGGTACAGGGAGTGCCGGCGGCCAGAGGAATCTGCATTGGAGCCGCAGGTGAGACGTTCGCGTCTGCTCCGCGCACCTAGAAGCACCGCAGAAGAGGCAGGGTGTGCTGGCGACAGCAGAAAGCTGCTTAGAAGTGGACAGGTACTGCACACGGCTGCTCCGTATGCTCTGGAGCCCCGCGAGGGGGCGGGAAGAACCTGAGGCCAGAGGAAACTGCTTAGGAGCTGCAGGTGGGGCTCGAGGCTGCTCAATGCGCCTTGGAGCACAGTGGAAGGGGTGGAGAGTGCCAGAAGCCAGAAGGAGCTGCACAGGAGCAGACCAGAAGGGTGCACAGGTGTCCTGAGCACCAGGAGACCTCGACGCAGTTCCTGGGCCTTGATGATGATGGACAGAGCCCTGTGGGAGTAGAACGGCCTGTCTTCAGATCATATCTCCACTGCACCTTCCTGTGGTGGTCAAGGCAGAGGCTGTGCTCTCCTATCACCGGACAGAGCCCTCCTGGGGAGAACCACAAAGGGGAAGCCAGTGGTAGACTACCAGAAACCACCAAAGAAAACAGAACCACGAGGAAACCTGGAAATAAATCTCCTTCAAAAGGTATTGACATACCAGAAGAGCATACCAGCAATCCTGAAAATACAGAAGTTAATGATGAAAATGGCACAAAAGATTGTAACTTCTGGGCCCAGAAATACAATGAATTAAAGCAGGAATTAAAGCAGGAAATAAAGCAGGAAATGATACAGGAAATGAAAACCATAGAACAAGAGCTACACCAAGACCTAGCTAAGCTAAAAACAAGCTTTGAGAAGAAAGTAGTGGAGATCAAAGAAGAAATGAACTGGAAAATAATAAAAGCAATACAAGAAGTGAGAGAAGAAAACAATAGAGACCTAAAAAAATAAATGCAGAAATACAGGAAGCAAAAAACACACAGGTCACAATAAGCAACAATATTGAACAATTTCAAAATAGATTATCAGATTTAGAAGACAAAATGACGGCGCGGGAACAGAAAGACCATAAAGAACACGACGTAAAAAAAGAAGAAAGTGAATTATTATGACGACTGATAGATGATTCAAAGAGAAACAATGTGAGAATTATGGGAGTCCAAAAGAAGACTGAGGACAAAACAAAAGGCTTAAAAGTCATATTCAAGGAAATTATGGAAGAAAATTTCCCATATGTAAGAAGAGAAATGATCATTGATGTTCTGCAAACATATAGAACACCAAAACATATGGATCATAAAAGAGCTTCATCATGACACATCATGATTAAAGTACTAAAAGCCCAACACAAAGAGAGAATACTGAAGGTGGCAAGTGAAAAGCAGAAGGTGACCTACAAGGTAAGCCCCTCAGGATAATTGCAGACTTCTCAACCGAGACACTAAAAGCCAGTAGATCATGGAGCAATATCATTCAAACACTAAAAGAACACAAATTTCAACCAAGATTACTATATCCAGCAAAACTATCTTTTACTAGAGGAAGAAATTAAAATTCTCCATGCTATAGAATGCTTAAAGAAACTTGCAGCCACTAAGCCATCAGCCATCACTGCAGAGAATTTTCAAATGAGACTTGGATTTTGAAAGAGAAGCCAACAACACAAGAGACCCCAGAGAAAAAAAGACAAAAGCTGGAGGACAATGAGCTGAGAAAAAAGTAAAGCCAGTGAACAACATGGAAAAACTACATTGATGGCAGGACACACCAAACATACCTACTTAATTACCCTAAACAAGAACAGCCTCAACTCACCTATCAAAAGACATAGACTAGCTGACTGGATCAAAAAACAGAAACCGACAATTTGCTGTCTACAAGAGACACACTTCACCCACAAGGAAACTCATAGGCTGAAAATAAAAGGTTGGAATTCAATATTTCATGCAACAGGTCCCAGAACACAAGCAGGGATAGCTGTATTAATCTCAGACTCTGGATCAGACTTTAAAAGAAAACTGGTGAAGAGAGACAAAGATGGACAGTACATACTGGTGAAAGAAACATTAGAACAGGAAGAAATCACAATTATCAATATATATGCACCCAACTCTGCAGCACCCAATTATGTTAACCAAAAATTACTATATCTGAAAGAACACATAGGCCCCAACACAATTATAGTAGGGGATTTTATACTCCACATTCACAAATAGATAGATCAACCAGACAAAAAATCCACAAAGATATACAACTGCTGAAAGACACTAGAGAAAACTTGGACATAACAGACGATTACAGAGTTTTCCATCCAACACCAATTGAGTGTATGTTCTTCTCAGCAGCACACAGAATATTTTCTAAAGTAGATCACGTCCTAGGACATACATCATCCTTAAACAAATACAAAGGGATAGAAATACTACTCTGCATACTCTCAGACCATAATGGAATAAGACTTGAACTCAACAGCAACAGAAAGAGAAGAAAATACACAAACACATGGAGACTTAAACAACTTACTACTGACCAAACAATGGGTTATGGAAGAAATTAGAGAAGAAATCAAAAACTTCATAGAGTTAAATGATGATGGAAGTACATGATATCAAAATCTGTGGGACACAAAGAAAGTAGTCCTTAGAGGAAAATTAATAGCCATAAATGCACACATCAAAAGAACAGAACAGTCACAAGTAAATTTGCTAATGATGCATCTTGAGGACCTAGAGAAACAAGAACAACTTAAGCCATAAGGCAGTAGAAGAGAAGAAATGATAAAGATCAGATCTGAAATAAATGAGATTGAAATAAAAAGATAATAAAGATTAATGAGTCAAAAAGCTGGTTCTTTGAAAGATTTAACAAAATTCACAAACTTCTTGTGAATCTCATCAAGAAAAGGAAAGAAAAGGCACAGATTAGCACACTTAGAAATGAAAAGGGTGAAATTACCACAGATGCTGCAGAAATTCAGAATATTATAAAAAATTACTTTGAACACCTATATTCTAACAAATTTGAGAACGGGGAATAAATGGACGACTTCCTAGATATATATAAAACACCAAAATTAAATGAGGAAGACATAAAAATCTTGAACAAGCACACCACACACACAGTAATTGAAACAGCAATAAAACCTCTACCTACAAACAAAAGTCCAGGCCTAGATGGATTCACAGCAGAATTTTTTCAGTTCTTTAGGGAAGAACTTTCTCCAATCCTCCTCAAAATATTCCATAAAGTAGAAAATGAAGGAATACTACCAAACTCATTCCTTGAGGCTAGCATCACACTTGTCCCAAAACCAGACAGACTTACCCAGGAAGGAAAATTATAGACCAATACCCTTAATGAATATTGATGCAAAAATCCTCAATAACATCCTGCAAATAGAATCCAATAAGCAATCTGAAAGATCATACACCATGATCAAGTGGGCTTCATCCCTGAGATGCAAGCCTGGTTCAACATACGTAAATCAATCATTATAATATACCATGTCAACAAAAGCGAAAACAAAAACCACATGATCATTTCTATTGATGCGGAAAAAACTTTTGACAAAATCCAGCAACCCTACATGATAAAAACACTGAGAAAAATAGGTATAGAAGTGCCCTACCTAAATCTCATAGAAGCCATATATGCCAAGACTACTGCAAATATCCTAGTAAATGGAGAAAAATTGAAATCATTCCCTCACAAATCAGGAACAAGACAAGGCTGCCCTCTCTCACCACTTTTATTCAACATAGTCCTTGAAACACTTGCCATAGCAATCAGACAAGAAAATGAAATAAAGGGAATCTGCATTGGAAAGGAGGAGGTCAAACTCTCCTTATTTGCAGGTGATATGATTATTTACATGGAAGACCCTAAAAACTCCACTATGGAACTCCTAGAAATAATAAAAAAAATTTAGCCAAGTCACAGGCTACAAAATTAACACTAAAAAATCAATAGCTTTTCTCTACACTAAAAATGAACTTACTGAGCAAGAACTTCAAAAAAACCCTTCCATTCTCAATAGCTCAGCAAAAAATTAAATACCTAGGAGTATAACTAACCAAGGAAGTGAAGGACCTATATAAAGAAAACACTGCATTGAAGAAAGAAGTCATAGGAGACATTCGAAAATGGAAAAGCATCCCCTGCTCCTGGATAGGTAAATAAATATAGTCAAAATGACTATACTACCTAAACGGATATATAGACTCAATGCAATTCCTATCAAAATACCTACAAATTTCTTCAAAGAACTTGAAACAACAATTCTTAAATTCATAGGGAACCAAAAGAGACCAAAAATAGCCAAAGCAATCCTGAGCAACAAGACCAAGGCAGGAGGCATTACAGTTCCAGACATCAGGCTATGCTGTACAGCCATAGTTGTAAAAACAGTTTGGTACTGGCATAAAATTAGACAGATAGACCAGTGGAACAGAATTGACGATGCAGAAATAAACCCAAGTACTCTCACTTACCTAATCTTCGACAAAGGGGCCAAATGCATACAATGGAAAAAGGACAGCCAGTTCAACAAATGGTGCTGGGAAACCTGGACATCCACATGCAGAAGAATGAATCCAGTCACACACCTATCACCATGCACCAAAATCAAATTAACGTTGATTAAAGACCTAGATATGAAAAAGGAAACACTAAAGCTTCTAGAAGACAAAATAGGCAAATATCTAAAAGACTTTGGGGCCGGCAAAGACTTTCTAGACAAGACACCAATAGCAAAAGAAATTATCCCCATTATCAACGAATGGGATCTTGTCAAATTAAAAAAGTTTCTGCAGAGCAAAAGGAAACTCTCAACATTGTATGTAGAGAACCAACAGACTGGGAAAAAATATTCACCACCATACCTCAGGTAAGAAACTCATAACTAGAATGCACAGGGAGCTGAAGAAAATTAAGCCTACCGAAATAAAGGATCCTATTGAAAAATGGGCAAATGAAATGAAGTGGCAGTTCGCTCAGGAGGAATTACAAAGGGCCAGTAGATTCATGAAAAGGTGCTCAACCTCTCTAGCCACAAAAGAAATACAAATTAAAACAAAGTTAGGATAGCATCTCACTCCAGAGAGAATGGCCTATTTCAACAAGTCAAATAGCAATCAGTGCTGGCAAGGCTGTGGGGAGAAATGATCCCTCTTGCACTGCTGGTGGGAGTGAAAATTCGTTCAACCACTATAGAAAGCAGTATGGAGAGCACCCAAAAGACCAGGAATAAATATACCCTTTGATCCAGTGACACCCCTCCTGGAAATATATCCAAAAGAGGCCAAAACAACATACAACAGAGATATATGTATACCCATGTTCATAGTAGCACAACTAACAGTAGCTAGGACATGAAGTCACCAAAATACCCATCAGCAGACCATTGGATACATAAACTGTGGTACTTTTACACAATGGAATACTATGTGTCTATAAAGTCCAACAGCGTGGCGGCCTTTACGGGCAAATGGAAGAAACTTGAGACCATCATGCTTAGTGAAGTGAGTCAAAAGCAGAAGGTGAAACATCGAATGGTCTGTCTGATATGAGAGACCCAGACCATAACTGTCTCATGTAACTGAAGATGAAAGACAAAATGAAAGAGGTGGGCAGGGTGGGGGTGGAGCGAGGGAAGGGAGGGTAGGGGTGGGACAAAAGGAGAGCAGGAAAGGCCTTGTCACCTTGACAGGATATGTATGTGCAATAAATGCACAACTCCATTGTAAACCCTAAATTTCGCAGTTGTACATATCAGTAAAATAGGGAAAATGTATTAAAATACATTGGAAATCTTCAGTAATTCCTCAAAGATGGCTAAGGAGCCATTTCTTCTTAGGTCTCAGTTAAGTTTCCTGTTTATTCTCAATTCAGACATAAAACCTGGAAATAATACTGAATAAAAGTCGTCACAGATTCTCTGCAAAGTACAACTATTTTGTTGGTATTTTTTTCATCTCTTTCCAGGATGCCAATAGGTAATAATAGAAGTTTGATTAAATTTTAAACTAAAACACATTGCAGAGCTAAAAACAAAGATATAGTAGTGGTATGTAATTTTCTTACTCTTATTTTTAAATTTTTTATTCATAAGTTTTAAAATATTTTATTTCTAAATATTTTTCTAAGGCAAAATTTTTTCAGATTTTACTGAAGAAAGCTGTTGGTAATTTGAGTGGTGTTGTGTTGAATTTGTACAGTAGATTTAGATATATAACCATTGTCATAGTTACGTTCTCATTATTGGGACAAAATACCTGATATCCAAAACTTTAGAGGGGAAAGATTTATTTTAGTTCACAGTTTCAGAAGATCACAGTCTATTTATGCATGTGTTACTGGCAGTGGTGGAACCATAAGGCAGGGCTGGAGCCACAACCTGACACAACAGAGACAAGTGCAGGAGAAAGGGTGGAATATCACATACTCCTCCAGGTCAAGCTGCAAGCATCCACCCCCTCCATCTAGGCCACAATTCCCAATAGTACATAGTATCCATAGGTAATAAGACTTTGGGGGACACTTCAGATCCAAACTAGAGCAGCAGTTTTGATAATATTAACTCTTCCAGTATCTCTTTTCTTCAGGTTCTGTAACTTTCTGTGTATAGCTCTTTCACTTCTTTGGTAAGGTTTATTTCTAAGTATTTTTATGCTATTGCTAATAGATTTAATTTCTTGATTTCTTTCTCACTGAGTTCATTTTTGTACAAAGGAAACTATTGATTTATGAGTGTTGATCTTATAAACATCTACCTGACTGAATTTGCTTATTCTCAGAGATTTTTGATGGAATTTTTTGATCTTTGGTGGAGAATATCATATCATCTGCAAAACGTCTTCCTCTTTACTTTGTGTTTAGTTCTTTCTCTCGCCTGATTGCTCTGGCCAGAATTTTGAATACTATGTTGAACAGTAGGAATGACAGTGAACATCCTTGTCTTGTGTACAATTTTACAGTAGATACTTTCAGTCTTTCCTTGACTAGAATGATATTGGCAGAGCTGTTGTCCTAGGTGGCTTGGGTCAGATTGAGGTAAGGTTCTGGTATTCCTGTTTTTTCTAGCTTTATCATAAATAGATGTTGACTTTTGTCAGATGTTTTTTCTGTATCTATTGAGATGATCATATGATTTTTATTTGTGCATCTGTTAATGGGGTATATTATGTTTATTGGTTTATATGCGTTGAATGATTCCTGCATCATTGGAATGAAGCCCGCTTGGTTTCAATGTATATTTTTTGTGTGCGTGATATGTTGCATTCTGTTTTTGAGTATCTTGTCGAATACTTTTTTTGGACCTATGCACACTAGAGAGGCTGGCCTATAGTTTTTTTTTTTTTCTTGTTGTTGCTGTCTTTATTTGGTTTTACAGTTATACTATTGTTGAGGAAAGACTTTGACAACTTTCCTTTTTAGGGGGATTCTTAAGGGATTTTGGTAAGTATTGGCATTATGTCTTCTCTGAATTTCTATTAGAATTCTGCTGTGAATCCATTTGATTTTAGATTCTTCTTAGTTGAAAATGTTTTCATTACTTTCTTATTTTCAGAGTTAGTAATTGGCAGGTCTATTTCTTCTTGCTTCAGTTTTGGAAGTTGATACGCTTTTAGAAACTTCATTTCTTACGGGTTAAGTTTACTAAAAATAAATTTACTATAGATTTTCAAAGTCACTTCTTACAATCCTTTGGATTTTGGTGTTGTCTGTTGTACTTTGATCTTTTTTGTTTGTAATTGCATTGATAGAGGTTTTTTCTTTCCTTATTTTTTTTTGAGTTTAGCCATGGGTTTATCTATCCTTTTTATCTTTTTGAAGAACCAGCTTTTTGTTTCATTGATCTTTTATTTATGTTTATTTTTCTAATTTCAATTTTATTAGATTCTGTTGTGATCTTTATTATTTCTTTTTTAATGTTAGTTTTGGTGTTGGCATGTTCTTGCTTTTCTAACATCCTGAGTTACACCATTAAATTACTTATTTGAGATTGCTCAGGTAATTTTTTTTTTTTTTTTGTCCTTGTGCTTGTATAAACCCTCCTCACACTGCCTTCTTTGTGACCTAGAGGTTGGATTGTGGTCTTCTTTCATTATTGTTTGTCTCAAAAAACTTTTTAGTTTTTCCTTTACTTTCTTCGATCTTGATCTGGTGTTCAGTAGTATATGATTCAGTCTCTATTTGTTTGAGTAATATCTGTTGTTTGTGTTGTTACTTATTTCTGGTTCCATTCCATTGTGATCTGACAGAATATGACGGCTTATTTCAGAATTTTATATTTGTTTAGCATGTTTTGTGGCCAAGAATATAGTCTGTTTTGGAGAATGTTCTATGGATATTTGAGAAGAATGTGTATTTATTGTTGGAGAAAAAAACTCTGTAGATGCCAATCTATTTCTTCCATGGTATTGTTCAGATCTGCTATATCTTTGCTGATTTTTTTGTCCAGTTCATCTGTCTTTCAGGGAGAGAGAAGTGTTAAATTTACCCACTATAATTGTATGAAGGTCTATCAGTTTTTCAGTTCCTGTAGTTTCTGTTTTATATGTTAGGTGTACCCTTGCTTGGTGCATAAATGTTTATTGTTGTTAAATTCTCCTGTGGAATTGTTTCCTTTACTAGGATAAACTGTTATTGTCTCTTTTGGCCAGTTTTGGTTTACAGTCCATCTTGTCAGTAAAGAACATTGCTACCCCTGTTTTTTTCATTCCTTGAGTGGAATATGGAACTCCACTTGTGACCACTGGAGGGATTGTGTCAACTTGTGGCAATTGGGAAATGTCCGAGAAATAGATTTCAGTTTAGTGTTGTTGACTTAAGGGCCAGAGAGTGGGAGATGGGCATCTACCCTGGGCTGCGCAATTGGTACTTGAACTAAATAAAGGAGGGAAGAAGAAATATGTTGCAGCCTTTTTTTGAAAAAGCTCTGGACTTGCCTTGAGTCTCTAGATGAGAATTTGGCTTGCTTCTGACTTGCCCTGGTCTTCACTTCACAGATAGCTGTTGCACATTGGCATCAGTCTTTCTTCTTTGCCTTACTTTTTGGACAATGATGTGAGGCTGACTTGTACCACTTGTTCTGCAGTTTCGGACTGGTGTCCTTGCACATCTCTGAACACCTATTGGACCCTCCACTTATCACATGTGCATGCAGCCAATTTTAACTGTCTGTCTCTTTAAACTTATAAAACCTCCAAGTAAATTCCTTTTATCGTTATATAGTGCATTCACTCTGCTTTTCTTAGAACATTAACCAGTGCAGATTCTGGTGCTCAGAGTGATTCTTAAGAGAATTATAACAGTGGTTTTCTCTAAGGCTTTTAGTGCTTCTTGGGACTGGCTATCTAGTTTTATGAGATCTAAAGTTGGTTTAGTCTCTCCTTCCTAGTGATATAAGAAGTACTGATATCCCGTGATGTGAATTGTTTAAATTAATACAGAAACTGGATGATCCATTTGATTACCCTAATTCTGCACTTGTAAGATATGCATGTAAGACATGTAAGATAGTGATTCTGTATATATTCATTTGAGTATTTTTGGAAGAGTTGAAAATACAATGATGCTGGCTGGTTACTCTTAATATCTTTGGATAAACTAGTGATGGTAAGAAATGAGCTTCAGACACACAGCAACAATTTAAATTCTTCTCAGCATGTAGACTATGAAACAAAAGAGGTCATTGAGGTCAAGCATTCAAATTCCCAGCTCCATACCATTATAAGTCCCTTGAAAGTTTCTAAGTGTGTCTTGGCAGAGAGCCTTCTCTCCTTTAGACATAGAGCTGAAGTTGCTGAAAATCAAGCTCAAGCACTCATACTCAGAGTAGCAGAACTACAGGGCCAAGTCAATTCTCAGCCTCAAAGGGTATCTGCAGATAAGGTGAATGCAGCTGATTAGGAAAGAATGAGATCATATTAAATTGGATGAGGATGTGTGGGAGGAACAAGGAGAAGTGATGAACTCACAAATCCTGAAGATATTATTTTGTCAGGAGAAGAGATTTCTCCACCCTCAGAAACAGATACATCTCCACCCCTTCCTTTTGTGGTGTTGGCTTTTCTACTTGTAGAGGAGAAAACTAATACTATGTTGCTTATAGAAACAGTAAGGATACTCCCTGAGGTAGTTACCAGGCAAAACAGTGGTGGTGTTCTGCAGCACTCGCCCTCGTGACCCACTTTTTCCTCTAGACTGATAACCAGGCTTAAGTCTCAGAAAGCCCTTAAGGGTGAAGTCCACAGTATGACTCATTAGAAGGTAAGATATACCCCCTAAAGAACTTGATTTTCATAATTCTTATAAACAGAGGTCTGGAGAACAAGTGTGGGAATTAATTTTAAGAGTGTGGGACAATGGTGGAAGAAATACACACCTGGTTCAGACTGAGTTTCTTGATATGGGTCCATTGAGCAGAGATTCTGGATTTAATCTTTCATCTTGTGAAATTCAACGAGGCATTAGTAGTTTATTTGGCTGGTTGCCAGAAATATGAATCGAAGGTTGCCCACTGTTGGTGAGTTTACTGTTGAGGCGCATATTCACAGTCTTAGGGAAATGGGTTTGCTGGAGTGTATCTGCCAGATGAAACCAGTTTGTTCACACAGAGGAGGTCTGGAAGAGGTGCCCTTGATTATGCCTTTTAGAAGCCATTTGGTGAGGGGAGCACCAGCATCTCTGAAGTGCCCGGTCATTGCATTTCTGTTTATAACAGACTTTATAGTGGGAACAGCAGCCATTCAACTAAGACAGTTAAACACTGTGGGTTTGACTGGACCTTAGAGTGTCAGGGGCCAAGTGGAAGGGACCAAGTGGCGACACTTAAATGCCAAAGGCAAGGTGGATGTAATTTCATAATGTATAGCATAGGCAAAGCAGTGACTGGAATGGACCTATGGCATTGGCTTTCAGTAATGAATACACAGAAGTGAAATACCTTGAAAGTTAGGAAGCTAACTACATTTTTATTGGATTTATATAGAAAGACAGATTGTAGGGCAGCTGAACAAAGATTTACTTCAAATAGTTACATCAGGGAATCATGTCCCTAGGTAGAGGCAACTTCAGTGGCTTTCATTTCAGCTTTCCCACCATAAGAAGCCTTACACCACAAGTTAAGGAACCTATATGGGGATTCTACTAAGTATGCAGTGTGTCTATCCCAGTTATGCATTCTGGAACTGGGGAAATGACTACAGGATGAGCCCAGACACAGAAAGTTAAATACATATGTTTTCTCCAATTTAAGAAAACCAAGCCACAAAAGAATAAAGAAGAGTAAGAGACGGAAGAAAGGAAGAAGATACACTTTAAAGAAAGGGAAAAGAGATGGGGAATGGGGGATTTAAGGTGTAGAAAGGGAAAAGAGAAGAAATGTGAAAATTAAACACTTAAAAAGCAGTTGATGCTGGCAAAGATGTGAGCAAAAAGAAAAAGGAACTCTTTTACATTCCTGGTGGGACTGTAAACTGGAACGACCACTTGATCATGTTGTTCATCTTTCTGATTACTTGTTCTATTCTGTTTGCCAGAATCTTATTAAGAATTTTTATTCCTATATTCATTCGATAGATTGGCCTATAATTTTCCTTATTGGTTAAATCTTTGTTGTGTTTTGGGCCTAAGGTGATGCTAGCCTCCAGAAATGAGTTTGGTAGTAATCCTTCTTGTTCTAATTCATGGAACAGTTTGAGAAGAATTGGAGTTCTCTGAAATACTGAAAAAATTCTGCTGTGAATCCACCTGGTCCTGGGCCTTTATATATAGGTAATTATAATGTGTTGTGATGGAGTTCTCTTCTGTTCAGAGTTGTTTGGTATTCTTTATGCCTTCAGTAGTTTCATATTCCTTTCTTTCTTTAGATTAGGGAAATTTTCTGCCATAATTTTATTGAACCTGGCTTTTAAGCCTTTTGTTTTGTCCTCAGTTTTCTCCTGTACTCCATAATTCTGAGGTTGTTTCTCTTTGAGAATCAGCTGTTGTAACCATTCTCTTCTTCCCTTTTTGTTTTGCATTCTTTGCGGCCCGTACATTCCCAGCTCAATCATTTTATTTTCTATGTCTGGTATTTTATTCTCAATATGTTCTTAGTGAACACTTATTTTTTTCCTGTGTGTTTTTCACATCCTGAATGTCTGCTTTCAGTGTATTTATATTTATATTGTATTCTTGTCTAATTTCTTTTATTGCCTTCATTATTTTCTGGTTTATATCTTTTTTGTTTTCCTCTAGTTTCTTGTCAATGTTTTCTGATAGCATAGCTTTGTCCTGGCGTAGCTCTTGCATTTCCTGTTTCATTTCCTGTTTTAATTCAAAGTATTTTTGCGTCCAGAAATTACCATCTTTTTTTTTTTTTTTTGATTTTTCTGTTCTGCTATTTCAAGATTCTTAGTATTATTTTCTGGTGTGTCACGTCTTTTTGTACTTCTACAAAAGACCATGTTTTCTTGTTCTGTTATTGTGAGTTGAGGCTTTGGTATTGTTGATGAGCTCCATTCCTTTTTCTGAGATTCTTAAGTTAGACTCTTACTGTTTTAAGTGTTACCTGCTGTCTCTGGGTACAGGATGGATGGAATGTATAAAAGCCCAGTCTTGCAAGCTCCCAGGTGCAGGCAGATGTCTTGTGGCGGTTACCTGGATGTCTCTGGCATGCATGGGGGAGGGGGCACTGGCAGGCCCAGTCTTTTGAGCTACTAAGTTCAGATGGATCTCTGGCGGCAGCTGCCTGGCTGTCTCTGGCATGCAGGAGGGACAGCACATTGGCAAGTCTATCCACAGAGCTCCCAGGTGCAGGTGGGACTCTGGCAGCAGTTACCTGGCTGTTTCTGGCATGCATGAGTGTTGGGGCAGTGGAAGGCCCAGTACTGCAAGCGCCCAGGTGCAAGTGGGAGCTGCAGTGGGGGTTGGAGGAGGGCAGGTGTCTGGCAGCAACTACTTTGCTGTCTCTGGCGCACCAAAGGAACAGGACACTGGAAACCTCATTTCAGACAGCTCCCAGGTACAGGAGAGGCTCTGGCAGAGTTACCTGGCAGTCTCTGACATGCAGGAGAGACGGGGTACTGGAGGGCCAACTCCTGTGAGCTCCCAGGTGCAAGCGGGTGTCTGGGGAATGCTACCTGGCTGTCTCTGGCATAAATTTCCTCAACCTTGTCTTCAAAATCTGAATTTTTTTCCCCTGTAGTATTTGAGTCAACCTCCTCTGCTTCTAAATGAATTTGTCATATCCTGAACTTCTAATAAATTTCTTTTCACATTTTCCAGTTCTCTCTTCAAAATGTTCCTTCATATCTTGCATTGTCTTGTTTATCTCAGCCACCTTTTTATTTGTCTCTTCAGTATGCTCAGCAGGCTTCATAGTCATTAGGACCATTGTTTCTTTAATAGAGTCCCTTTTTGCCTACTACTCATTACTTGTGTTTCTTTAAGAGTGTCTTGTTTGAACTGACTGTTGAAACTAGCCGGTCTACTTGGTTTCTTCCTTTCCTATAGTTCCACTATTTCAGGGCCCATGACATTAGCTTTTAGGTAGTATTGTGTTTCTTTGTCCTTTTCTTTTATCTTCACATGATTTTATTGCTAAGGAACTTCACCTTAATGGCCTAGCTGTGAGGTTTCTTTGATTGTGTATGAGAGTATATGGAGATAGACAAAAGACCATTGATTCTGTGCTGGCAGTAGACACTGATAGGGATAGTTATTGGTTTGATGGCATCTAAGATTCTTTTTCTTTCGTAGATGCTCTCCCATCTGTCCTGGCTTCCCTTCTTTCTTCTCTTTCTGTCTTTCTTTCTCTCTTTTTGAAAGCCCTAAACATCTTGTTGATGGTAGCAGCTGTGGTAGCAGTTTAAGTCGTCCCAACGCTCTGTGCCTTCTCATGGCCACTTCCCCTACTTACTTCTCTGGCCCTCTCCCCAAGTCTGTCAATTGATAGTGGACTGCTTCCAGGCGAAGTGATAGTGGAGGTTTGTGGCAGTGACAACATGAGCAGGATGGTTTCGAGCAGTATAGGTCCTGGATAGCCATCCACCTTTACCCAGTGGCACCACCACCCTCCAAGGTAAGGGTGTTGTGAACCTTAGGGGCAGCTGCAAGTTTGTATATGGGCATGGTGTGAGCAACACACCACCCCCTTTTTTGTCCTTTGTGTCAGATGACTTGTATGTGGGGCCAGAGACCACTGATTCTAGCTCCATCTACTGTGTACTAGTCCTGTTGGTGCTGTTCACTCCCACATCTCTGGATGTTGGACTGCCATTTTTCCTCCTAGATCAGCAGTTCTTGCTGTGGGTTTATCTCCTGGCACCAGTTAGCAGGTACTTAACTGGGCAAGGAACCTTCCTTCCCTAGCAGGGCCAGTCTGGGACCCCATCAGCAGTCTTTGATCCTTTGTGGCCATTTCTTCGTCTTTGTGATCATTCCTTCTGCTCTACTATTACTGCAGTAGTAAACCACCCCATGCCGTGTGCTGGCAGACAAATGATAGGATGGTGGTAACTGCACCAGTAGTATTAGCGAGCATGGTGAGGGTGCCATCCCACTCTTTCAGTTTTTGGACAACCTGTCAACCTGATGCCTCTGAGTGTAGGATCCGATTGACCCAGGAAACAGCAGCAGATCAGTTGTGGGCACAGCAAGGGTTATAGTTCCCGTATTTCTCCCCATGCCATGGCAAGCAAGCTTGGTGCAGGAGCCCCAGGACTGTGCTAATATTGCCTGATGCCCCCTTATTTGCACTGAACATATGGTGAGAGTGCAACTCTTGCCCTGGACCCCCAGACTGCAGCTATGTGCTTGATTCTACAGACCCAGGGAGCACTCATCAGATGAAGCTGTTTTGCTGCCCAGCTTCTTGGCCTGAGTCAGCATCTTCCAATAGCCTGCTGTTGAAGGGGTCTTGGCATTCCACAGCTGGGCACTGTAGTCCCAGCTTCTGTTCTGCAAAATTAGCATGCTTATGGTCTGTGTGAGCTACCACACCCTTTTACACCATCCTGTTCACTGACCTGCACCCCAGGATCAACTCCAGTTAGCTGGTGGTGGGTTGGGTTATCAGAGTTTGCCATTGGTATGATCTGGTGCCAGAGTTCACTGAGGAATTACTCTGGTGGGTGCTGCCCTCAACTCCCCATTTGATTTTACCTTGGATTCTAGGATTCTACTTTCTATTCACCTCCCTGACTGAGTTTATTTGGGGCTGTTTTCTCTGGGCTCTAGCAAGGGTTTCCAGCTTGCCCATCACAGTGTGGGCTGCTGGTATGGTTATAGGGAAACTCTCATCTTTAGTTTTAAGTTTTTGCAGCTGCTGGTCTGTACGCTAAGTGTGAGTGACCAACCAGGCCTCGTTAAGAGCTAGCCCATGTCCTGCTGAAATCTCTTAACTTCTCTGATAATCCAGACTTGTTTTTCTGAAGTTCTACATTTACACAGAGCTAAGTAACTTAAGTAACTTGTGTGGCTTGACTTGTGTGGACTGAGTGAGCAGAGTTCCTATACCATCACCATTGTACCTTGTACCCAGTCTGTACTTGTATCCTGATTTCTGCCTGGTTTAACCTGCCAATGAAAATTCTTCATTTGTATTCCTTTGGAAGAAGTGTGTCTTTATCAAGCATTGCAAGTTTTAAGAAATATTAGTCTTAGTTTAGCATCTGTATGTGATACTAATTATGTTTTGTAATGACAGCGTATGTTAAAATTTAAAATTCTGTTCAATTTATCTGAATTATTTGCCTTAATTTGTTCACTCATCACCCATTCACTTCTCATCATATCGTTTGTACTGTGTTTTTGTAATACTGTACTTGTGCACCTGACAACACACTAGGTGCCACTTGCCGTGGACCAGTTCATTCCATTGGTGAAGTTATATGAAAACTGTCATCTTCATGGATAAGATATTTCGTAAAACGTATTGGTATTGGTAAACACTTTCATCAGCATGTTTATCTTTACATATTGTATAGAAATTGCATGAAAAGAATTTTTCTGTTAGGTCAGGAAGTGTTGTTATGTTGTTATTTTATACATCGTGGGTGGTGCTGCATTAGAGGCAAGTGTCTGCTTCTTACTTTTAACTGTAGAAAATCAAATTGTCTAGAAGGCGAGGTGGGAGGCAAAACCTTGAATACTGTCCTTTCTAATAATGTTTCTAAGTTCTTTGTAGAACTGCACAGACCACATTAGAATGCATTGACCATCAAAGGGAAAAACAAGAGGTCCAGTAGATACTTTAATTCAAATTAGCTCCTTCAAAACATCTTATAAAGAAAGCAAACTAAACTGTCATACACCGACCCTTTAGAAGGAATAATGGGAATTGAACCAGCAGATGTTGAACCAAAGAACTTAGATGTGGTTCGCTTTGCAGCTGGAGCTATTTGCATACAGAGCCAACAGGAAAGCTCAAACATTTTTCTTAAGACATTGGCACAGAGCAACCTGGAAGACACATGCCTTGTTGATTTCATGGTTCAGTTTTTCCATTCTCCATTCTCCTGGCTAGGAAAACCTGGGACAACAAATCGGTCATTTTATTAATATCCCATTACTCTCCTTCCTAGCCCTGTTTTTCCAGTAGAATCTGTGTTACACATCTTTGAGAGCTCAGAACCTGCATCTACAAATTTTAGAGAAAAAAAAAAGGCTGCAATATTTTTGAGGTTTGCATGTGGTACTGATAAGCATTAGCTTAATGCATTGATAGAATCTGTATTTGAGGTAAAATTTGAAAGACACTTACTATATATTCATATACCAGGTTATAACAAGCAAGCGTGGATAATGTTTTAAAACTTCCCGTTCTTTCTATCTTGTATCCTTACTAGACTTTTTTGTGGAAATATAAACTGGATTTTCATTATAGCATAATCATTTCATAAAATCATTACACAGATTATTTGGCTGGAAGTATGCATGTATTTAACTGGACTACTTGAATTTTCTTCTTACCTTTTTGGGTATTAATTTAGTTGCTTTTATTCTGGGGGTAGTTTTTTTTAAATGCAACCTAAGATAATATCTTCTGTAAAGCTGTGAGTCATTGCTATCCACAGATAACTCTTATATGGATTTTTTATTAACTTACTGTAGTTCATGTTTTCACTTATGTATATAATAGGGTGTATGGAAACAATAATTTTTACGATTTGGATTAAGTTGAAACACAGATTAGAGTGAAGTTTTGCTGACTATAGAGTGAAAAGTTATAGTTTTACCTTCAACTGTGATACTTCTCTGAAATTCAGTAAGCCCATCCACAGTTGGCAGAGTAGGTGATATCTCATTATTTCAGATTTTGAATTCTGAGTTTGTTATTTTATTTTTTATAGTTAAAGTATCTGTAATGTAAGCAGCTGTGTAGCTTCCACAAAGTGAGATGGGGGCATGGTTTAACTGCATGACGCAACTGACACAGTACAAGGTAATAAAATGTTTAGTTTAAAAACATAGTTACACAAATGGAACAGAAACATTTATGAGAAGTAACATAATACTTCAGAGAATGTTGGTACTATTCTGAATAGTTTAATGAGTTACTAACTTTACTAAATTTTTTTATCCTTTATTGGTTCATTTTGGTTCTGAATTTAATTTGTAAAAGATAGTGCTATACAATTTTTATTTTCATTTTATTGATATGTATATATATGCAATGCATAATGTTTACATTGAACTTGAGCATTTGGGGCACATATATATTTTGACAAAATTACAAATCCTTCACCCCTTCCACCCTCCTCCTCCCATTAATTTCCATTATTTCCCTCATTTAGTTCTATGAACTGTCTGTCATCTGTTTTTTCATATTAGAGAAGCTATTCAGTATTTAAACTTCTTCATTTGACTCATTTCATTGAGTATGATGGTCTCAAGTTGCCTCCATTCACTTACAAAAGCCTCGAACCTATCTGTCTTTATAGATGAGTAGTATTCCATTGTGTACAAATACCACAATTTATGTATCCATTGGTCTGTTCGGTGCCTTCCGCATTGTAGCTATTGTTAGTTGTGGTGCTGTGAACCTGGGTATACATGTCTCTCTGTTATATGATGCTTTTAACACCTTTGGAAAAATTCCCAGAAGAGATGTCGCTGGAGTGAAGGGGATATCTATTTTCAGCCTTTTGAGAAACTTCCATACTGGTTTTCATAGTGGTTGTACCAGTTTACATTCCCACCAGCAGCGTAAGATGGTTCTTTTTTCCCACAGCCTCGCCAGCACAGGTTGCTCTTTGGGTTCTTGATGTGCACCCTTCTCTCAGGGCTTAGATGGTATCTTAGTGATGTTTTGATTTTCATTTCTGTAATCGCTAAAGATGTTGAACATTTTTTCCATGTATTTATTAGCCATTTAAACTTTGCCATCTGAGGATTGCCTATTCATTTCCATTTCCCAGTTTTCAACCGGATGCTTGATTGTAAGGGAGTGAAGTTTCTTCAATTTCTTGTATATTCTAGTTATGGAACTAAAGTGTAGGTTTGAATATTTTTCCTCATTCTCTCAGTTCTGTCTTTAACTCTGTTGATAATTTTCTTTGCCTTGCAGAAACTTTTTAGCACGAAATAATCCCACTTGTTAGTTCTGGGAGCTATTTCTTTTGCTTTGGGTATCTTATTAAGAAAGTCCTTGCCTTTACCAATATCTTTTTGATTTTTGCCTAATTTGTCTTCCAGAATGTTCAGTATTTTAATATCTAGGACTTTGATCCACTTTGATTTGATTTTCGTTCATGGTGATAGATATGTGTCTAGATCTATTCTTTTGCATATGGATTTCCAATTTTCCCACCATTTGTTGAAGAGGCTGACTTTTTCCAGGGTATATGTTGTGGTTAGGATCTGGAGTGTCCCCCAAAAGTCTCATGTATTTTAATGGAACCATGTGATGTTAGTGGACTGGGGTCTGGTCTAGAGCGTTGGATTGCAGTTAATTTAGGATTAACAGTGTGTAGTGGCCACACCTGCATACAGGAGGGACTGGTTACTGGGCGGAGACCTGAAAGGATACATAAGCTGCGCCTGCTTTCCTGGAGGACTGGGACTAGTCTCAACTAGCCTCAGCTGGCCTTCCTGTTTGTGATGTCTGGAAAGCTGCCTCCACCTCTCTCTCTGCCATGTACTTTGATTGTTGCCAGCCACCCCTGAATGGACTGTGACTTTCGAGACTGTGAGCTAAAATAAACCTTTCCTTTCCTGAGTTTGTGGGTGTCAGGTGTTGAGTCACAGCAATGAAAAGGTAACTAAGACAGAAATTGGTACCAGAGGAGTGGGGTTGTTGCTGTACTTTACCTGAAGATGTGGCTCAGAAGTCTTTGGAACTGGTTTGCAGAAGGAATTTGGAAAAGTTTGGGGATGCAAGCTGGAGAAGCCTTTGAGTGCTCTGAGGCAGTCTTAGTGGAAGATTCTAGTCGGAGCTCAGAAAACCAGAAGGCTGATAGAAGTGTGGATTGGAAAGGCCAGGCTCAAGAAGTTTCAGATGGGAAGGAGGACTGTATCGGCAAGTGGCCTAAAAACCATGTCAGTGTTTTGCTCTTGTCCAGAGACTTGGCCTGAAACTAAATTAAGGCTGGTGGACTGCTTACTCTGGTGGAGAAAATCTCAAGACAGACTTATGTTAAAACAGTTACATGGCTACTGTCTGTGGCTTTTAGCCAGCTTTATAGTGAAAGACAGGAGACAAAGGCAGAGAGAACGGATATAAAAATCTCACAGTCTGGAGTAGAAAAGCATGTGGTTGTTCAAAATACTAACATTAAACAGAAACCAAGATGTTGGAATCAGGACTGTAAGAAAAAGGTCTTCACAGTGGCTCAGGAATCAGCAAGATCTCACCCTTTGCCAACTAAAGAGTGCCAAGGCAAAAGATCTTGTCTTGTGAAGAGTACCCCAGGACTCCCTGTAGGCCCAAAGAGGGAAGTGTTTGCTAGAGTTCAGCTTCCTAGAGTTCAGCACTCCAGGCACTCAGAAGCTACTGCAACCATGGCACAAAGGAGCCAGATTCCTGCTCAAGCCAGGGGCGGATCTTGGAGATGTCCACGCAGTCCCAGCTTTACAAGCTGGCAGAGCCCAAGAGTCGTGGGTTCAGGGAGGCTTCCACCCAGGTTTCAGAGGAAGGCCTTGGAGGCCAAGCAGTGTGCCCCTGGGAGGGCAATGTGTAAAATTGTGAAGGAGAAGCCTAAGGTTCACTGGAGAGCCCGAAAATTTGGAGAAGCCGGGAGCATGGATTGTGGGCTGGGAACCGCAGCAGGCTGTGAGTGGATCCAGCCCAAAGGAGGGAAGATGGGGGTTGCAGTCAGAAGCAATGGCACAGGGGTGGGACCACCCAAGCCCCTTGGAGTTCATTCCTCGCCAGAATTTACCCCAGTTGCTGGACATGGAGCTACAGGATTTAACCCTTGCCCTGCTGGATTTAGGAATTGTACTGGTCCCATTGCCTTTTATTACCTTATTCCTCCCTTTTGGAATGGAAATGTTTACTCTGTGCCATTTTATGTTGGAACTGCTTAACTCTTTGGTTTGAACAGGAGCTCACAGCTAAAAGGTTGTTTTACATCTCAGAGGAGACTATGGACTTGGAGTTTCTTTAGCAGTGTTGAAACTGTTAAGACTTTGGTGACTCTTGGAGAGGGACTAACTGCATTTTGCATGGGAAGAAGGACATGAGTCTTTTGGGGGCCAGGGTGGAATGTTGTCTTTAGGATCTGGAGTGTCCCCTTAAAGTCTCATGTATTTTAATGGAACCATGTGATGTTGGTGGGTTGGGGTCTGGTCTGGAGGGGCAGATTTCAGTTAAGTTAGGACTAATGGTGTGGAGTGGCCACACCTGGATGCAGGAGGGAGTGGTTGCTGGGCAGAGACCTGAAAGGATACATAAGCTGCACCTGCCTTCCTGGAGGACTAGGACTAGTCTCAACTAGCCTCAGCTGGCCTTCCTGTTTGTGATGTCCGGAGAAGCTGCCTCCACCTCTTTCTCTGCAATGTACTTCGATTGTTGCCGGCCACCCGTGCATGGACTCTGACTTTTAAGACTGTGAGCTAGAATAAATCTTTTCCTGAATTTGTGGGTGTCAGGTATTGAGTCACAGCAACGAAAAAGTAACTAAGACGGTATACTTTTGGCTCCTTTATCAAAGATCCAGTAGTTGAGGGTATTTGAGTTTGTCTCTGCATCCTCAGTGGTGTTCCACTGGTTGATCTGTCTGTTTTTGTGCCAGTACCATATAGGGTTTTTTTTTTTTTTTTAATGACTTGCTTTGTAGTATAGCTTGATGTCTGGAATCATAATGCCATCTGCTCTAGTCTTGTACTCAGGATTGCATTGTCTATTCTGGGTCTTCTTCAGTTCCAAATGAATTTAAGGATTGCTTTTTCAAGATCTGTGAAAATGTTGTTGGTATTTTGCTAGGAATTGCAATAAATCCCTGTATCAGTTTGGGCAGTATAGTCATTTTGACTACATTAACCGCTTATCCACAAACATGGGATATCTTTCCATTTTCTAATGTGTTCTTCAACTTCTTTCTTTTTATGATGTAGTTTTTTTTTTGTATAGGTCCTTTACTTCCTCGGTTAGGTTTATTCCAAGTATTTAATTTTTTGATGAACTATTGAAAATGGAATTATTCTGAGCTCTTCCTCAGTAAGTTCATCATGGGTGTAGAGGAATGCTGGTAATTTTTAAATATTGATTTTGCAGCTTTCAATTTGGCTGAATTTGCTTATTATTTGTCAGAGTTTTGTAGTAGATTTTTTGGAATCTTCTATGTAGATAATCATATCAATAAATAAGTATAGTTTGATTTCCACCTTTGAGATGCAGATTCTCTTTATTACTCTTTCTTGCCTGATTACTATGACAAGGATTTTGAGAACTATGTTGAGTAAGAGTTATGAAAGTGGACAGCTTTCTCATGTTCCTGATTTAAGAGGAAATACTTTCAATTTTTCTCCATTTACTCTGATATTTGCATAAGTTTGGCATATATGGTTTCTGTCAGTTTGAAGTAAGGTCCTTTTATACCTATTTTCCTCAAGGTTTTTTTTTTTATCATGTATGGATATTGGATTTTATCAAAGGCATTTCTGCATCAATTTAGGTGATCATGTAGTTTTTATTCTTGCTTTTTTTGATGTGGTGTATTATGTTGGTTGAATTGCATTTATTGAACCAGTCTTGCGTCCCAGCAGTGAAGTCCACTTAATCACGTTGTATGATCTTTCTGATTACTTGTTGAATTCTGTTTGCCAGAATCTTATTGAGCATTTTTGCATCTGTGATCATTAAGGAGATTTGTATAAACTGCCCTCCCTAAGTCTTTGTGTGGTTTTGGGACTAGGATGTTGCTAGCCTTTAGAACCAAGTTTGGTAGTGTTCCCTCTTTTTCAACTTCATGGAACATTTTGAGAAGCATTGGAGTTAGTTCTTCCTTGAATTACTGAAAAAATAAATTACTGTGAATCCAGCTGGTCCTGGACTTTTCTTTGTGGGTAGAGACTTCATTACTGCGTCAGTTTATGTGTGTTATGGGGCTATTCAAGATTTCTGTATGTCTTTGGTTCAATTTTGATATTTTTATGTTTCTATAAAGTAGTCTATTTCTTCCTACTTCTCCGTTTTATTGGAAGACAAGTGTTTGAAATAGTTTCTTATACTTGTCTGAATTTTTGTAGTATTTGTTGTAATTTCATCCTTTTACTTTGTAATTTCATTGGTGTATGTTTTTCTTTGATTTGTTCAGTTAAAGTTTTGTCAGTATTACTCTTTTAAAGAAACAGGTCTTTGATTTGTTAATTTCTTTAGTTTCAGTTTAATTTGTGATTTGATCTTTATAATTTGTTCTCTTTTACTACTTACTGCTTTAGGTGGTTCTGGTGTCTCTAGAACCTTGAGGTACAGAAATAGATTATTTTATTTAAGATTATTCTTTTTTAAATGTGTGCATTTATGGCTATGAATTTTTCTCTTAGGACTGCTTGCATTTTGACCGATAGATTCTTATATGATTTACGTCCTTCATCATTTGACTCTGGAAAATTTTAAATATCTTTTTTGATTTCTTCTGTGAGCCATTTTTTTTTATTTAGTAGTAAGTTACTTAATCACTGTGTATTTGCATGTTTTCTGCTGTCAGTTTTGCTGTTGATTTCCAGTTTTATTCTACTATGATCTGCAAGTAAACAAGGAATTGTTTCTCTTTGTACTTGTTTAAGCATACCTTATGGTGTACAATACGGTGTATTTTAGAAAATTTTCCATGTGCTGCTGAGATTTTGGGTGGGACATTGTAGATATCTGTGAAGTCCAATTTTTTCATAGTGTCATTTCACTGTAGTAATTCTTTGATTTTCTGTGTATTTGTTGTAGTGCATTATTGAAGTCCCCTAGTGTATCAGCACCTAGAAGGCCTTTAAGGTAAAATAGTTTTTGTTTTATGTAATTTGGTGCCCCAAAATTGAGAGCATATATATTGATAAATGTGATTTCTTTCTGTTGTGTTGTTTTCTTAACCAGTGTATAGTGTCCATCTTTGTCTGTTCTGATATTTTTTGGTTTGAAATATGATGTGTCTGAGAATAGTATAGCTACCCCTGATTTTTTCTGGGTCCATTTACATGGAATAATTGAATTCCATCCTTTTCTTTTCAGTGTATTCATTTCTTTGTAGGTAAAGTGTGTCTTGTAAGTAGCAGACTGAGTTTTTATTTTTTGGGGGGGGCCACTCAGCTATTCCATTTTGATAGGTGAGTTGAGACCATTAACATTTAGCCTTATTATTGTGTTGTATTTGCTGTATCCTGTGATCGTTATCATGCTTCAGTATTAGTTGTTTGACCTACCTCTTGTCCATTCATTCTTCTTTTTCTGTTGTTTCCTTTTCTCTGGGTTAGTTGGTGCCATTGGTCTCCTTTTCTCTCTCTAAGATGCTCTTTAAGTATTTTCTGTAATTCTGACCTACTGGATATAACTTTCTGTAGGTGTTTTATGTCACTGAAAATTTTAACTTCTCCCTCTATTTTGAGAGACAATTTTGCTGGATATGGTGGTCTGGGTTTACCTTTGTGTTCTTTTACAATTGGATGCTATCACTCTGTGATCTCCTGGCCTTTAGGGTTTGTGTTGAGAAGTCTGAAGTTACCCTGATGGTCCTGTCTTTGTTAAGTGACCGTCTGTTTTTCTCTTACAGCATTTAATATTCTCTTTGTGTTAAGTCTGTAGCATTTTAATTATGATGTGTGCTGAGGATGCTATCATGTGGTCAAAGTTTGAATTTCTATGTATCTGTTGTAGCTCAATGTTCATTTCTTTCTTTAGATTTGGGAAATTTTCTTTAATAATGTTTTTGAACCTGCCATTTTAGACTTTTAGTCTGTCCTCCGTTTTCTCCTGTATTCCCATAATTCTTAGGTTGTTTCTCTTTGATTCATCCATCAGCTGTTATAACCAGTCTCTTTCTTGTTTTTTTTTCTGTTCTTGCTTTTTTATTTTAGTGTATTGACTGACCTTATATTCTGTTTTATCCACTTTATCTTCAAGATCTGATAATTTATCCTTGGAGCGTTCAAGCTCGTTACTTGTTCTTTTCCCTGTGAGTTTTTGGTATCTTGGAGTATAGCTTTCATTGTATATTTCTGCTGAACTGTTCCCTCATTTCTTGAACCGCATTCATTATCTGTTTCATATTTTTATTCATCTAACATCTTATCAGTGGCCATTGTTTCTTTGACATGTCTGCTTAAACTCCATGTCCATGTCTTTTATGAGCTTCTTGGAAATATATCTTTTTTGACTTTGTTGTTTGTGGGTTCTGCTACTTCGTGATCCCTGGTATTGCTTCCTGGTGTGTGAGCCCTTTTTATGGTGATTTATTACCTCATTTCCCCATGCTTCAGTGCAGTGACTTGAAGCTCTGATATTGTTGATGAATTCTGTCATTAATACAAAAATTCTTTTATTAGATCATTTATTCCTTAAGTGTTACCTTGAGTTCATTCAGGTTGTAGAATTTATGAGTTTTCATTTGTTTAGCAATTAATTTTGAATATATTCTCAGTGTTCAGTGTTCCATTGAGACCTTAATCTCCTCCACTCTTGGGTGATGAGGAGCGGAATACAGAAGTATATATGTTCCAGAGACAAAATATTTGTGTGTCTTGAATATGAAGATCATTATTAATAGTCACACTTTGAATAAAGGTTTAAATTTTAATACTATATATTAACAGTTTATTGGTAGAGCCTAATAACTAACATTATGAATATTTTATCTACAATGTTAATTTTTGCAATATACGTTCAGTATATGTCTAACTAAACCTAGTATTGACTTATTGAAGCTTAATATCTGTAATGCAGCAGTTGCAGTAGAGCTCCATATTGCTTGTCTACACTAACCCAAATCACTAGAGATTGCCTACCCACTATAGATACATGGTGCACCTCTAAGGTACACCCACTGTACTCTTTTTAAAATTGTGACATATATGTATATATTCCCTATCCCTCATTAGCTTTCTAATTATGATTTACACTACTCACGGTTGTTTCTATATGTATTGCTTGGTAGCTTATTAAGGGAATTCAAGTTAGTACAACTATTATAGAATGCAGTCTTGAGATAAATGAAAAATCTGAAAATAGAAATTAGACACATGCATATCCATGTTTATAGCACCAGAATTCATGACAGCCAAATTCTGGAAATAACCTGCCCATACATAGAGGAATGGTTAAAGAAGATGTGGTACTTATACCTAATGAAATACTACACAGTCATAAAGAAAAACCGATATGAAGCTTTTGAATGGAAATGGGGTCACCTTGAATCAATAATCCATATTGAAATGGACCAAACACAAAATACTGACTAGAGATGAGTGTCCCTCTTATGAAATCTACACAGTATTGGCATAAAAAGGCCCCAGCATGAGTAGCAGGGTAGAAAGAGAGGCAATGGTCAGCTAGGAAAGGAGTGAACCTCTGAGAAAGGGGCAGGCAGAGATGCTCATTGGTTCCCCAAATCCCTTGTCTCTAAGGTGTAAGAGAATTTGGAATTCATGTATGAATATCCACCATATAAATGTATACATGTAGATATGATATATATGTATATATGTGTATATACATATATATGTATATATAGTATATATGCTGTATATATATATGTATGTACATACATATGTGTATGTATATATAAAATGTAAAATTGCACACATTTTTAAATTCCTGAATCATGTACCCCTTAATGTATTGAAGTCAGAGGTTCATTTCAATTTTTGATTATTATACAAATATTGATTTGTATGCTTTTAAGTCATTGCTACCTTCTCCATGTTCAATATTGTTTAAGTTATGACTTCTAAATAGTAAGGCACAATTTCAAGAAAAAAACGTATAAATGAAAAGTTTCCATCTAAATCAGGTCTCAGTTTTTGGTGGAGAGTATGAAAAGCATGTCCCCTTTGTGATCTCACTGAGCCATACACCATGGCAACCAGGAGTTCTCTGTGCTTTGTTCTGGAAATAGACCTAATAATTGATTATGAACTTATTATACACTGAGGTCTTTATTTTTTTCAAAACTGGCAAAGCCTGTTTTTTTTTTTTTTTTTTGACCCTTCTGTGCCTCAGGCCCATGAATGTCTGCTTGGCTAACACTTGGACATTTCCAGGTGTCCTGCAAGTAAATATTTATTACCTAATGCTACCTGAGCATGTTTATTAGTTTATCTAGTAAAAAGATTTTTTTATTTTTGTTGACCTAGTGAAGAACCAGTTCTTGATTTTTGATAATATTATTGTGCTTTTCTGTTCTTCACTATATTTTTTGCCTCTTTGCATGGATTACCTTACATCTTTATTCTGTATTTGGGTTTAGTTTAATAGATATAAATTCAGGGTCTGATCGGGGTCTTCTTATTTAATGTATGTATTTACAACTATAAATCTTCCTCTTTGAACTGTTTTGTTGCATCCATAGTTTTGATATTTTTTGTCTTCATTTTAAGCTGTCTCTGATATTTGCTACTTTTTCTCATTACTTTTTTTGAGTTTGTTTATGTTTTAAAAGTGAGTTATTAAATGTTCACATATTGCTTTGATTTTTGCTTCTTATGCTGCTCTGATTTTTAGTTTTTTCTTTTTGATTGGAAAATATTTATATGATTTTCATTTTCTCAAATTTGTAAGACTTGTTTTGTGGCTTAATGTTTGGTCTGTCTGAGAATGTTACACGTGGGTCCTGATTTTTAAAAAGGAATTTGTTCATAATGCACTATATTATTGAGAATAGTATTTACACAAAGCTATGTTACTAATTTGCTATAAGCTAAGCAGTTTTCAGATAATACATCTCTGAGTCTGTATGGTAAAAATTATTGATACTTTATAGTTATACTAATAGAAATATTGGAGTGGGGGGCAGTAGACTAAGATAAGTTAATTTTACTTATGAAATGGAATATAGAGATGTATTTATATAATAGATAAAAGCCTGGCAATACTCCTACCCCAGTCTGGAATAACAGATAGAGAAAGAAACTAATGAAAATGTCCAGTTAAAATAAGGAAACCTTATCAGTTTCATAAAAAAGAAGAAAATGTATCCAAAAAAAGATAAAAAGAAACCAAGCAGACTAATAGAAGAAAAGCAAAAATAGAAACCGACCAACTAACAAAAAAAAAAAGGAAAAAAAGAAAAAAAGAAAAAGAAAAAAATGTATCAGTCACACCTTTAATCAGACAGTGGGTGCTGTATCTCTCAGTTTGATGTAGCGTTTGTCCAGCCTCTCTTCCTGGAGATTTTGTAACTGTGCCTTCATCATTCGTAGGCATTCCCGGTGCCTTGTTGAGGGCGCTGTTACTCTGCAACCTGAGCTTGCCAGGTGATGCTGGTTGACTTCAATCCTGGTCGCAGGCAGCTCCCATTTCTGTACTTCCTCAAGTCTTCTTCCCTCTGCGTGCTGTCCCCTGTCAGTAGTGCCTTGGGCTAGCCACGTCCTCTGGTGTGGATATCCGAGTGGAAAAGGTGATTCCTTACCAGTTTTTCACAGTTTACAGTCCTATGTGGCTTTGTCCAGTTTGTATTTTTTATAGCTGTCTCCCTACTGCCACCGTAGGATGCATGATGGGCTCTTGGGATGAAGGGCTTACCATCCCTTTGGTGTGTCTTAAGCCACTGATGCCTGGCTAGCTTATTCCCATGTCTCCCTTGAATCTTCCACCCTGGAGAGGACAGTCAACTTCATTGCTGTGGCAACATGTTTAGGTACATAAGGGCTATATTGCTAATCTTCCCCCCGCCTCCCCCCAGCCTTGCTGGAAGTGTGCAGGAGCATTTCTCTGTGGTGGTGGGTTTGGGATTCTTTGGTGTTCAAGGAGAGCCCAATCATGGCCTCTCCTGCCTATGATGGAGTCAGTCTGTGTTGTGTTATATTAACTGCATTAACTCTTTGTGTTTGTTCTGTCTTATGTGCTCTGAACTACTGCTATTCCCAACTAGCCTTGTGGCTTTAGGCTTTACAGATTTCCTCTGGCCCTTCAATTGGTGCACCCCAGTTTATATGGAACATCCATGTCGAGGCATATCTATGATTATGTTGGAAATGGAGGAGGCAAACACAGTTAGTTATATGCTGGGAGTAGACATGTAGAGAACTGTTTCTCACTAAGTTACTGTGGCAGGGAAATCTCAGAAACCCTGAAGTATGGTTGTTTTGTGAATTCTGTATTCTAGAGTAGCACAGTCTTAAACACTATGCCACATCTACCAGTTACTCCTGATTATAGCACTTCTAGGTATGTCTAGCTGTGCAGTGGGTTATTCTTCAATGCTGGCCTGCCTTGTCAGAACAGTCTTGTTCACAGTAAACCCTACTCTATTTTTTGCAGTGGACTATACCATGGGCCTTCTGTGGAGGAGTGCTGCTCATTCTTTGTTCATCATGAGGGACACTACTCTCCCAGATTTACCTAACACTTGTGTCAAATCTGTACGTTTGGAAGCTGGGGTTAGCATGAATATTTTCGTTGCCTTCTCTGCATTGTCTTCATTATTTTTATGTGATTTCTAGCTTTCTTGCCTGCTATTTATTTGTTTTTGTTTGTTTATTTATTTATATTTTGTTCCCAGAGCTCCTTTTTTCCTTGCTAAGTTTTTGTCTCCAGATGTCTGTATTCCAAGTCTTGGAGGCTTGTGATGAGCTATACTATGCCATGTTGGTTTTTCTACAGTGGAGCTTTTTTCGCTCCTAATACTTAAGGTCATCTCTGCTTACAGTCCTCAAATAGCTAGCAGAATTTTCCAACCTGTTTTTCTTTAATGATGTAAAATTAATTTTGAGAGAAATATTTCTCCCAAATCTCTAGAGTATTTTCATATTCTGTCTCTTCTCTTTCTCTTTTAGGACATGGTCTCACTTGGTAGTCCAGGCTGGTCCTGAGCTCACTGTGGAGCCCAGGCTGACCTCAAACTAACTGCAGTTCACTTGCCTCAGCCTTTTGAATGCTGGGATTACAGGCATTTGCCACTATGCCTTTCTTACAGGGTGGTGGAGAATCAAACTCTGCATCTAGAGCTTGCTAGGTAGGCTCTTTAACCGCTTAGCTATTTCTCCAGCCTGTTCATATTGTTTTGTAGTATATTTGCGCAGGACATTTTGATCTGTCTTTCATTGCTCACTTTCCTTCCTAGACATGCTTTGAGTCATATATATTCTTCTATATCAAGAGAAATTTGTAACCAGTGGTGAAACACATCTCATTTACTCTTTATCCATTTTTTCAAAGTTTAACATTTTATTATATTTGCTATCTCACTTTCTACTCTTTTTACTTCTTTCTCTTCCTTTTTCGCACTTAGTGTTTGGTGTTCTTTTGTGGTTAAACTCTGGGCACAAAATCACAGTACTTGGTTTAGTGTTTACCCACCATCCGCTCACCTTCTAATGTGATGGATTTGTTTTTTGCAATATGGCTTAGGTTATTGCGCTTTTTATTTTGTTTTAGAAATCAATTCCCCTATTTCCTTTTATAGTTTTTTTTTATTCATTTAATTCTAAACATGGCAACAAAAGCCAAAAACTGTGAAAACTTGAGATATATTCTGTCATTTGTTTGTTCTGTTCTTCTCCTCATCCTCCCCATCAGTCCGTTAGCTACGGCTATGTTCTGTGTACATTTATTTACCATTATTAATAGATGCATATATCTTTGTCTCATTACTTTTATGGCCATTGGTATATTTATTATTTGTAAATAAAATGTCATTCCATATCTTTTGCCTAATCTGTTAGGTTTTTTTATCCTTTCAAAATTTTGCCTAAGTTTTACATGTACTTTACATGTTAGGAGAGTTTGCTCTTCATGTGACACATAGTAAAAACTATTCATATTTTTAGCTTTTTTTCTAAAGATGATTTTTAACAGAGAAGAATTTTTTTATTTTCTGTAGTCAAGTTGGTCAGTGTATCTTTTATTTTACCTGCAACAATTTTAAGAAAGCTTTTTTTTATATTGAACTCACTCAGGCTTTTGTATATTACTTATATATGGTTTCTTATGTAACTTTTAGATCTGTGATCCTTGGAGTTTCTGTGGTGCATGGTATGTCCTATAAGTTTAGTTGTGTCTGTTTTCATAAAGCTGATCTTCTACTCCAGCACTGTTAACAAGCCGATTAGTTGCTTCAGTGATTTGAAATACCACTTATGTCTGGTACTTGTTTGATACATAATTGAGTCTCTTTCTCTTTTCTTTCATTTTGTATAAAAAGTTCAAAGAATGTAACATTTAACTTTTTTTTTTTTTTTTTGGTAAATACATGAGTTCGAAATTTGGTAACACATTAAAACCATGGGGTTTGGGGATTTAGTGAGCCTCTGTGCTCACCCCTTTTTCAGAAGTGATCACTGTTTTCCACTCTGAGTTTTGCCTCTTTCTACCCTGCCATTCATGTTTGGCCCTTTTTATGTTATTATATTTGTGCATTTCATAAGAGGGATGCCCACATGTACTTAGTCTTTTGCGCTTGGTCCATTCAACTGAGGATTATTGACTCTAGGTGGTTTCATTTTCATATAAATGCTTCATATCTGTCTTTACAGCTGCATAGTATTCCGTTGGGTATATGTACCACATTTTCTTTAATCATTCCTGTGTGGATGGGCAGGTAGGTTTCTTTCAGGATTTAGCTATTATAAATTGTGCTGCTATAAACATGGATATGCATGTGTCTTTTTGGTATGTTGACTTTATTTCTTTTGGGAATATTCCCAGTAGGACAGTAGCTGGATCAAATGCAGTTTCCATTCTCAGCTTCTACGGAACCTCCAGACTGCTTTTCATAATGGTTTTAGCAGGTTACATTCCCACCAGCAGTGGACTAGAGTTCCTTTTATTCTGCACCCTTGCCAACAATTGCTGTTTTTGGAGTTCTTGAGGTAGGCCATTCTCACTGGAGTGAGGTGAAACCTCAGTGTTGTTTTTATTTGCATTTCTCTGATGGCCAGTGAGGAAGAACACTTTTTCATATGCTTGTTGGCCATTTGTACTTCTTTTGAGAAATTGTTTTCATTTCAGCTGCTGACTTCTTGATGGGATCATTTATTTTAGGGAGTTTTATGCTTTTCATTTCCTTGTATATTCTACATATTAATTCTTTCCCTGATGTGTTACTGGTGAATATCTCTTCCCACTCTGTGGGTTGTCTCTTCACCTTGCTAATTGTTTCTTTTGCTGTGCAAAAGCTTTTCAATTTGACTAGTCCCATTTGTTGATTCTTGCTGAGATTTCTTGTGCAGTTGGTGATCTGTTCAAAAAATTCTTTCCTGTCTTTATGTCTTCTAGGGTTTTACCTACTTTGTCTTCCAGTAAGCTCAGTGTTTCTGTTTTGATATTGAGTTCTTTGATCCATTTTGATCTGATTTTAGTGTGTGGAGACAGATATGGGTCATTTTTTATGTTTTTAATACTGGGTAATTTCTATTCTGCATTCTAGGTTACTCATTCTCTCCAAATTCATGAGGCTGTTAGGGGACATTCCACATCCAAACCATGATAGAAATCTATAGAGAATTCATAGGATTTTTGAGTACTTCTGTTTTAATAGCTGTGTTCTTCCTGTCACTTTATTCTGTACATGTATAATATTTATTTTTAGTTTTATGTATTATTTTGCTTTCAAATCCAGTATTTTATTTTGATACATTTGCTTATTGGTCTGCTTTAGTGTATATTATGTTTGCTGGTTTGGTTATTCTGCTTTTTTAAAAAATTGAGTTTGAGCTGGTATCTTAATTGGTTTGCTTATTCTGCTTTTTAAAAAAATTGAGTTTGAGCTGGTATCTTAATTGATTCTTATTGATTAAAGTGTTCAAGAACATAGATTTTTGTAATTAATGCCTTAATTGTATTTCATACATTCTAATATGCAGTAGTTTAGAAATTCTATAATACCTTAACTAATAGTTTAAATGTAGAATTGTGTTATATTTGAGTGGGTCCTGGAGGATTAATGGGAAAGCTTGTTTTGAGTGTTGCCAAGTGATGACTTCAGTGACAGCTTCCATTTACTGGCTGTCATATACTTTTCACTAGACTAAGTGGTGTAAGCTGAGGTATACAATACTTGCCCAGTTTTGTGAAAAGAAACTCTTCAGTAGATAGTTTGTATAATTATCCCACGTCTACATGACAAGTGATCGTCCTTGTTCAAATCTGAATCCATTTGACTTGAAATTCTGTGGCTTTGACTTAGGCAACATTGTGAGGTCATAGAGGTTTTGAACGTTATAACATCATCAGATAACATTAGTTACACAGTGTGGCCTCAGTTAGATCAGCACTTAACAGTGGTATCATTTCTAGCTGTGCACAGTACAGTGGTTCATTGAGATACTTTTAGGAAAACATGAAGCAAAGATCGTTTGTTTAAAGCAATAGTTAATTTTAATGTACCTGGTCGTGATCTAAGTGGATCTGTCTGGAAATAAGGTGCGTGTATGTGTTTGGAAGTCAGCAGCAGACGATTTGTATTTCAAATATATATTTGGGTGTCATTAGCTTATAGATGATAATTTAATAGGATTTGAAAGTGGTAACTAGGATATTATATACAATGAGATAATGAGATATAAGAATCAATTTAAGGTTTAAAAAGAGACTAAAATGGAAATAAGGAGTAAGTATGGGATATAAGTGAAAATATTAGGAGGAAATTCAGGCCCTTGTGTGATAGGAACTAAGAAAGAAATTCCAAAGAAAGGATGGGCCATTAGCACATGCCTGGCCAAAAGAGAAGAACTTGTGTATTTCCTTTATTAGTCACTGAAAGAACAAGTGGTTAGCATTTTAAGGAATAGATTAATAGAGTCGTAAGGATTGGATTGAAGAAAAATAGAGATAGAAATTATAACTGTTCAAGAAATTCAGTTATGCGGGTAAAAGATATTAGAATTGTGGTAGCTGGAGTAAGTTTTAGAATTTCTCTGTATTCTCTCCTTTCCACCATCTGTTTCTTTCATTTTCTTCTTTTTTACTTTTCTCTCTCCCTCTCTCATGCTCTTCATGTATTCAACTTACTTTTTATTTTTCCTGTCTATAATATTCTAGACTTGATCATTTAATGTTACATGAGATGAATTTAACTTGAACACAATGTCTTATCTAATTATGACTGTACATATTAATGGTATAAATAAATGTAAAAATATTCATATGTTAGAATAATGCTGTGAAAAGTTTCTGGAATTCAAGAATATAATGAAAAGAGCCTTTTATGCAACGAAATAAACATACTTGCCCAATAAAATTTAATGATGATTTTTAAATCGTAATGAAAATACTAGCAACCGCATACACATGATTTATATATTTTGACCAGTTTAAATTTTATTGGCAACTGTATTCCTCGTTCATAGATTAAAAAACCCTGCAAGTAGCATTGGTTACTTTACTAACTTCCCCTGTGACTTGTTACATCAGTGTAGTTACATAATCGGTGCTGTTAATCACAAGTCAGTATTTCTTTTTACTTCAAGTTATACTGATTTTTATTCCTTTATAATTCACTGGTAATATTTTTGTGATGTAGTGTAATTTCATTATAGTATTTGACCACTTGTAACAGTGACTAGAGTCATTTTTGAAAACTACATACCGAGTGCAAATGCAGATGAAAGTTTTAATTTTTTATAATTGTTAAAAAATTGAAATGACTATTTGTGAAGCTTGAATCTCTTAATTTTCTGTATGGCACGTAGAATATATCAAGATTGCAATATTGCTATGTAATAAAAGGGTACATAGAATAATGCCTTATGTATTAGCCTATAATGAATTTATTCTCTAGTTCATTAATACCTAATGACCTTATAAATGTCTTTCTTCAGGGAAAAATGCAATTTCCACTGTGAGCTGACTTCATACAATTCATGGTTAAAACTTCCTGATGTTGCTACTGATGCCTATGTGGAATAAAGGTCTTTATAATTTAGAAAGTGTATCAATGAGTTATTACTGAAAATGACTTGAGATACTCTTATTAGTTAATTAATTAGCTATTTTTATAGAAATAGGGGTTACACGCAGGGTCTTTTTTTTTTTCTGAGCCGCATCACCAACTCCCCGAGCCCTGTGCACTTCCTTCACCCCCTTGAAATAGGATTTCAGTTTCTGAGTTGCTTAGGCAGGGCTGGACCTTGCGATTTTCCTGCCTCGGCCTCCCAGAGTGGTGGGACTGTAAGCATGCACCTCCATACCAGGGTACTCGGCTTAAAATCTCAGACGCATATTATTATAAAATGACTTGAATATTTAGAAGGAATGACATGAACATGCCTTGTTGATTTTGACCTCATGTATGTTTGTCTTTGTTTATACTGAGCTTTTGGCTTCACTTTTATGACAGTTAATTTGAATCCTAATCATAGTACAGTGATTTGGTATGAGAATCATTGCAAAATTGTACTTCAGTATTTCTGTAGAAATAATCTAGCAAACAAAAGTAAACTATTTCAACATGAAAATTTTTTTGTTACCATAGAAGAATTTAATACCAAGAGAGCAGTAAGATTCATTCCTCTTCTTTACCCATTTTGTCATAATCACTGTTAATTTAGCTGAGTAGATGAGTGCATCTTCCTTGCTCACTTCTGTCTGCCTGTGCCTGTGCCTTGCACCAGCAGCCAATCTAATGACTTTTAAAAAATTCAGTGCATCGTTCTCAACTAATTCAGTGACTCTGTGTGTGTGTGTGTGTGTGTGTGTGTGTGTGTGTGTATGTGAGAGAGAGAGAGAGAGAGAGAGAGAGAGAGAGAGAGAGAGAGAGAGAGAGAAGGAGAGACTGAATAGTCTCTCTGAGTTGGAAATGCATACCTTATAGCAATGTGTTAGTATATATAAGTAGTGAAGCATTATTTTGTTTGGGTCTCACATAAGAATGCCATTTTAAGCACAGAAATAATAGTTATAGATTTGAGATAATGGTCAATGAAAAATAGTCTTAAAATTCTGACTTTCGGAAGATTTTCCTTTTCTCATCCTTTTCTCTATTTCTTTTTGTCCTCTGTTTCCTTCTATCCTTTGCATTCTTTAGTGTCTGGAGTCCATCTTCCACCAGCTTCTCCTGATATCGTTTTGGACCATGACCACTCACCTCCTGTGCTTGGCTGCCTTTCTTCAGATGCCATCATTTTGTCTCCAGAGAACATACATGCTGACAACAGCAGTGTGAGTCACATTATTTTTCGAAGCACAGGGAAACATAAGAATACATACCTCCATAAAATATAATCGATGCTCTTATGATTTCCTTTTTAACTTATTGTTTGTGCAATAGATATTCTAACTTGGAAGCTAATGTCCACAATTCAAAATAGTGCACAATGTTTGTCTTGTGGTCCAGTTGCAAAATATTTTTGTAGCTTTAGTAACCAAAACATGGTTTGAGAATCTTACGTTTCAGAAGTGGAAATTCAATGGGGGAAATCATTATAAAAATAATAATTACTTTCCCTTTAGAGAATAGTGATTTGTTTCAGGTATTACAACACGTATTTCAATTTTAGGAAAAAAAGCAATGGAAAAGCAGCCATAAAAATTATTTAACCAAATACTATGCTAGATTATAGAGTTAGATTTCTGCTTTTACTAATAAAACATCATACACAATTAAAAGTGATCTGTTAATTTTGCTGTAGAGTGATGATCACGTAGAGATCATTGATAAGTTTTGATTACTTAGTTGTAATTGAAAATGTGAATAGATTCTAGGCATGTGAGTAGGTTTATGAACTGTGGAGTATCAAATGCATTTGTACTTTATTGTGTACTTTCAATAAGGAAAAGTAAATTTTCTCTTATGTTCCTTACTAGAAAAATAATAAATATTAAGTTTAGACTTTAAAGTTGAGAGGAAACTTTTATTTTTTTACTGCAAAGATCAGATTATTATAACATTTTTAGTTTTTTGATGATTTACAGTAAGTAATTTTAGAACATTTGCTATGACTATTTCCAAGTGGTTTCCAATGCCCTTTGGATATTTTCATTATTTGTGTAACGTAAACTTTTTTCTCTCTTATGTGCATGTTATGTGTATGTGTGTTTTTCAATGTGGTTTAGGTTCATCAATCTCCGCACACTCATCTGAATATCCCACTTTTTCCATTGACTTTAACTGATGAGACATGTAATGGAACAATTGCTCCTGTGGATGACTGTGAGGATCCTGTGGCCAGTGTATCAAACATACAGCTTCAGCAAAAAATTTCAGATCTGGAGATGAAACTCAAAGTGTCTGAAGAAGAAAAGCAGAGGATTAAAAAGGTACATTTACATTCGCCTAAGAAATAAAGGTTTGAATTATGTATATTGGAAATTTGATATAATCCAACACTGATTAAAAACTCAAGAAGATACTGTCTTCTGTTGGATAAAAGTTCAAATGAGTAATACCAACCTAATTGTAAAAGTATTTTCTAGGGAATCTTTAGTCTTCAGTATAGCAGTTTGTCCTCTGTATCTGTGGGTTCCACATTCAGGGGTTCTGCAGTTGCAGGTGCAACTAGTCCTAGATCGAAACATTCAGGGGGAAAAAGAATCTGTACTGACATGTACAGGCCTTTTATTTTTCTTGTTATTGTTCCTTGAGCACAATATGACACCTGTTCACCTCATATTTACATTGTATCAAGATAGCAAATCTTGAAATGATTTGAAGAATGCATGTCTGTCTTGTGACTTACTGCTTTTTGCCTTTTATTTTCAATTGAAGAGGAACTATCTTGAGCCACATATAAAATACACGTATAATATGGCTTGTGTATGTAAGTGCTATTTTTTTGTTTTTTTAGTATAATATGAAACAAATAAAAAACAAAACAAAACCCAGAAAGTTACAGGTGGGATTTAAAGCATATGGGAGGATGTGCTTAGGTTATATTCAAATATTATACAATTTTATATAAAAGACTTATAGAAAGACTTAAGGGATCCAGTCATCCTATGTATGCCAGAGTATCATATCCAGAAAAAAAGTCACATGGTCATCTCAGCTGATACAGGAAAGGCCTTTGACAAAATCCAACACTCATTTATGATGAAAACCCTGAGAATAGGTATAAAAGCGCCTTACCTCAAACTGAAAGAAACTATATATGCTACACCTAGTGCAAATATCATAGCAAGTGGGGAGAAATTGAAAGCATTTGACCATAATTTAGGAACATGATAAGGCTGTCTCACCCTCAGTTACTTAATCTTCGACAAAGGGGCCAAAGGCATGCAATAGAAAAAAGACAGCCTGTTCAACAAATGGTGCCGGGAAAACTGGACATCCACATGCAGAAGAATGAATCTAGCCACACACCTGTCACCATGCACCAAAATCAAATCAAAGTGGATCAAAGACTTAAACGCTAAAAATGAAACACTAAACCTCCTAGAAGACAAATTAGGCAAATTTCTAAAAGACATAGGCTTAGGCAAAGACTTTCTTGACAAGACCAAGAGCAAAAGAAATTATCCCCATTATTAACAAATGGGATCTTGTCAAATTAAAAAGCTTTGGCACAGCAAAGGAAACTATCAACATTGTAAAAAAGACAACCAACAGACTGGGAAAAAATATTCACCACCAACAACTTGGGGAGCTGAAGAAAAGTAAGCCTACCAAAATAAAGGATCCTGTTGAAAAGTGGGCAAATGAAATGAAGAGGTAGTTCACACGAAGAAGTACAAAGGCCAATAGATACATGAAAAGATGTTCAACATCTCTAGCCATAAGAGAGATCCAAATCACAACAACACTGAGATACCATCTCACTCCAGAGAGAATGGCCTATATCAACAAGTCAAATAGCAATCAGTGCTGGTGAGGCTGTGGGGAGAAAGGAACCCTCCTGCACTGCTAGTGGGAATGTAAATTCATACAACCACTCTGGAAAGCAGTATGGAGAGCTCTCAAAATACTGGAAATAAATATCCCCTTCAATCTGACGACACCCCTCCTGGGAATATACCCAAAAGTGGCCAAAACAACACACAGTAGAGATATATGTATACCCATGTTCATAGCAGCACAACTAACAATAGCTAAAATATGGAAGTCACCAAAATACTCATCAACAGACCAGTGGATACACAAACTGTGGTATGTATACACAATGGAATACTATGCATCAGTAAAATCCAACAGCGTGGAGGCCTTTGTGGGCAAATGGAAGAAGCTTGAGAACATCATGCTTAGTGAAGTGAGTCAGAAGCAGAAGGTGAAACATTGAATGGTCTCTCTGATATGAGAGTCCCAGATCACAACTATTATGGAACTTAAAGCAAAACACAAAGTGAAATAGGGGGGTAGAGTAGGGGAGAAGGAAGAGAGGGGAGGGTGGAGGGACAGAAAGAGAGTGGGAAAGCCCTTGTGACTTTGGCAGGATGCGTATGTGCACAAAGTGCTCAACTCCATTGTAAACCTTAAATTTTGCACGTATACATATCAATAAAATGGGGAAAAACACATTGTTCTCAAAACACTATGCAGAGCAATCCAACAAGAGAGTGAAATAAAGGGAATATACATCAGAAAGAAAGAAATCAGACTATCCTTATTTATAGAAGTCTACATGGAAGAAGCCAGTAACTCTACCATGAAACTCTTAGAAGTCTTAGTTAACAAATTCAGGCAAATTACCGGTTACAAAATGAATACAAAGAAATCAATATCATTCTTCCACTCTTATAACTCAATTGAGAAAGAGCTGTGAAGAATAAACTCGTTCTCAATAGCTCCTCAAAGAATAAAATATCTAGCAATAAACTTAACTGAGGAAGTGAAGCACCTCTACAAAAAAACTATATCATACTGAATAAAGAAATTGAAGAGGACATTAGAAAATTGAAAGATATCCCCTGTCTTAGTTACTTTTCGCTGCTGTGACTCAATACCAGACATCCACAAATTTTGGAAAGGAAAGGTTTATTTTAGCTGACAGTTTCAGATGCTCACAGTCCATTCTAGGGTGCATGGCAACAGTGGAAGTACATGGCAGAGGCAGAGGTGGAGGCAGCTTATCATGACATCACAAACAGGAAGGCAAGTTGAGACTAGTTGAGACCAGACCTAGTCTCAGTCCTCCAAGGAAGGCAGGATGTAGCTTATATATTCTTGCAGGTCTCCGCCCAGTGCAGTCCCTCCTGCATCTAGGTGTGTAAGCTGTGGCCGCTACATGATGCTAACCCTAGCTTACCTGCCTTTAATCCTAACTTAACTGTAGTCCACCTCTCCAGACTAGGTCCCAATCTTCCAACCGCACATGGTTCCATAGACAATCCATAACATTTAAATATGTGAGACTTTTGTGGGACATTCCAGAGCCAAACCACAATATCCCCTATTCTTAGGTAACCAGCTTAAATATATGAGCAAGTTTTGTTCGTTTTTTTCTCTAGCTAATCTTTTTTGTGATTTATTTTTATATACGTTGAGAGCAAGAAGCATTATATATCTTGCTCATATTTGAAGTTTTATAACCTTAACTTCTCTTTTCAGGAAGTCTGATATCATTGGGAATATTTGACCAGCGGTCTTAAATATATGACCATTTTAGTAAATTACTATTCCTCTTCTGTAATATACGTACCAGCAGATTTATTGAAATTTGTCAGTTCATTTTGTTGTTGAAATTAGTTGAAGTGCTCTTATTAATTAGAATAACTTAGTGTTCTATCAGCATTTGGTATTAGTCTAGAAATTAGAGTGAAATATTGTTAGACTTTAAACCAACCTTCTTTTGATTCCTTTCTTTGACATACTGTGTTTATTGAAGAACTATTTTATGTCATTAAATATTCCAAAGTTTGTGTTTGAATGTTTCAGGACGTGGAATCATTGATGGAAAAGCACAGTATATTAGAAAAAGACTTAAAGGAAAAAGAGCAAGAAGTAATTTCTTCGCAAGATAGATACAAAGTACTTCAGGTAAGCCCACTAGCTTTAAAGTTTAAAATATGAACCATTTGAAGTATGTGTGGTAATTTCAACATGTTTCTTATAAAAAATCACAGATGAATAATCTGTCAAGTGATAAAACATTAACCAGTATTGTTAAATTAATGGAGGTGACCATTTTGGGAAGTATAATCCTGTGAATAGCCCTCTGGTTTAATAGTTTATGGTTCAAACTATTGGGTGAAAGTATCCTGTTTCTGTTAGGTAAACATTGGAAGCATTCCAATTCTTGTTACTGTAATTTCAAGAATAATTTAGAATCCTACAAAACTAAGAAACATTTCTAATCTGCTTTATAAAAGATTGTAGTCATTGTTTTCTGTTCCTCTTCTCAATTTCCTTAATAAATTTGTTCTTCTGCAGTTTTCCCCATCATGGCGACTCCATCTTTCTAATTACTACAGCCAGAACACACTCTTGTTCTTTTTTTTGTGTGTGTTTACTGCGTATCTTTTCCACTAGGAAAACACATTATTGTCAGAATATTCAGTCTGTGACCCTTTATCATCTTCTAACAAAGATGCTTGCTTAAAGCTGATTTGTGGTGGACAAAGAAAGGAAGGTGATACGTTAAAAAGAAAGAGAAACGAATGAGGGGATAGTGGAAGTTAGTGACAGGGTTCTCTACATCATAATAAAAGTATTCATTGTGAATTGGCAAAAAAACCTCATTTGCACACTGCCACCACTGTTGTAAACCCTTCAGTGGCTTCTCATCTCATTTTTAATAGCCAGGTTCTTAAGATGGTTTTCAGGACCCTAAATTCTCTTGCAAACATGCCTCCTGCCTGTCTTTTTCCTTACTGTTTTCACTCACTCACCTTGCTTTATCCTGGTGCTTAGAGTATTCTCTCAGGTATGTGTACTGTTTTCTTCTTTGATCCTTCTGTTTCAATACTGTATTAGGAAATGGGCTTTTCAAGTTACCAGTAGTATCCACTTCACCCACCTGACCATATACTGCTTTGTTTTGTCTGTGTCACATTTTGCACATCTGATAAACTGCCTGTTTATTTACTTGCCTAAATCGTTTTTATTGTCTAAAAGAGCTGTACAGTTGCCATGCTTTTTCTCCATAGTGAGTTTTACTTTACCAGTTAAATAGTGTTTTCAAATGCTCATCAGAGTAAATCCCAACTTAATACCATTCTTTTTCCAATGTAAATCTTCGGGCTCACTGGATTCGTTGGTTTACACTGGCTATTCGTTTGTTCTGGACTTCCTAATGGGATCCAGATGAATTCTGTGGAGCTGGGCATCCTTGAACTGAGGGAAGGGGAATTTCATGACCCCTTCACATTCTTTGCTACGAAAGTTACTCACCTCTGACACATTTGTAGCTCTCATGAAAAAAAAGGCAGACATAGACAAATGAAAACTTGGAAATAGGGAAACAGGTAGAAAGTGTGTCTTTTTAATGTCCAAAATTTTATTAGTATACATTTTATTTATTTACTTATTTATTGAGGCAAGGTCTTGTTCTGTAATTCAAGCTAGTCCTTAATTTACTGTATAGTCCAAGCTGACCTAGAATTCAAGCTTCCCAAGTGCTGGGATTACCAGTGTGCACTGTCACATGTAGCTAATTTTTACTTGGTGCTAGAGAATCAAACCCAAGGCTTTGTGCATGCTGGGCAAGCACTTTATCCACTGATCTATACCCCCAACCTGGGATTATATTTTAATATACCTACTTCTGGATTATTTAGGAGAATATACAGTATTTGACTCACTGTTTGCTAATTGAAAGTATCAGAGTATTAAAGTTATATGTTAATGTATAGATTTTTTTCCCAGTAGAAAAAAAGTCTTCTGGAAAAGATAACTTCAGAGAATATAGTTTATTGGTGTGTAGGACATTAACCAGTTTTGACGCTAATGTATACATTATGTCTAACAATCCTCCATTGAATTTTCTGTATTGATATTAACTCCTCAAATGTACTCTGAACCAGTCTTAATATCTGATTCATGCAATCTTAACAGAAAGATTCATTTTGTCCACAAATGAATAGAATAAATATTTGGTATATGCTCAGTTTCTGAGTCAGATACTATTTTTGAAAATTACACTTTGAACAGCTCTTACTGGATTCTTGTAGCTGCTCAAATGATACCTTCTTATGGAAGTTTTCGTTGGCCATGCTACATAAAATATGAACTTATGTTCATGCTCAACATTCGCTAGTCCTCTTTCTTTGTGTATTATTGTTATTGTTTTAAATTATTGGCACTTTTTCTGACTTGTTTTATTTTGATTTAGTTTCTTTCTTCTCCTCACCAGAGTGTAAACTGTATGAAATTAGAAACTTACTTTTTCAGTGCCTAGAGCAGTGCCTAGCATGTAGTAAGGTTTCAATACTTTTGGATGAATGGATGCACAGCCATGCATCCACCTCTTCAAGCTGTAATTACATTGTGTGTAGCTGCACCTGTGATTCTCGTACTTGGAAATATGGTGCTTATTAAAGAAACAGTAGCAAATATACTGAGAAGACTGTTTTCTTCTGTCCACAATAACACATTTTAGATCTTTTAGTGAGACATATATATTTTCAAATTCAGTTTCCTATTAGTGGGAACAGTATCATACCAGAGACTGTTTCAGCCTTGACATACAATACCTTGAGTTAATAAAAACTATGTAAGTGTCAAGTGGTTTTTATCTTTCTTGCCTCACTGCCTTTTCTATCAGTGATACTCTACCATTGAATCCAATAAGGTAAAAGAAGGGCAAATACAAATATGTTTGCTGAGTGGGGTGTGGTGGTGCAGCCCTGTAATACCAACACTCTGGATAATCACAGGTTCGAGTCCAGCATTACAAACTTAGTGTTACAAAAAGTAAAAAGGTAGTGTTAAAAATTAAAAAAGTACTAGGGTATAGCTTGATGGAAAAATGCTGGTTTCAATTTCCAGTTCTGCTTAAAAAACATAACTCAAAATGGGAGACAACGCATGAATCCCTGTCAGTATGTGCTTTGTACTTACCAAGCTTGCATGATACAGATGCACATGTTAGGTATTCTAGAGATGTGTCTTCAAGAACGTTATTTAACCAGACTTGTTGGCTTAGATCTAGAAATTTACCACTTTGGGGAGCCAAGACTGGAGAATTGCAAGTTCTAGCCCAGCCTGAACTACTAAGTGGTTTAGCAAGGCCCTGTCTCAAAGTGAAAAATAAAAATAGGGCTGGAAGAATGGCACAGCAGTAGGCCCTGAGTTCAATTTCGCAGCACCACATAAACTTGGGGGTGGTGGTGCATGCCTCTAATCCCTGTAGTAGGGAGGCTGAGGCTAGCAGATTTTCTTTAGTCCAAGGCCAGCCTGGGTCACACCAGTGAGTTCAGGACCTGCGTAGGCTACAGAGGGAGACTTTGTCTCAAAAAAAAAAAAAAAAAAAAAGGAAAGAAAAGAAAAAAAAAATAGAATGAGGATATAACTTGGTTTGGAAGCTCGAGTTTAATCCCCACTACCGTCAAAAAACAAAATACCATAAAACAAAAGAAAAAAAGTATTTAAACTATAAATTGTAAAGAATTGACGTAGTAAGAATTTAGAAAGCTGTAGACATTGTTATTTGACTTTTTTCTGTAATTCTTTCTTCATAGAGATATGGACTTTTGATAAATGGTATATAGTTCGTTTTACCTGCCAGTTTCTTAGGAATAGGGGATATGTTTACATTTGTGAGTGTAAAAGAGGGCACTATATATTAAATATAGAACAAAATATTCACAACATGAGTTATTAACCAAAAGTGCTTGCAAAATTTCTTCTTTGGATTTATAATCTAAGTCATTTTTCACATATCTGTAAGTCAGTATATTTTAACACATTTCCTGTATTACATAGAAATCTGCATTTTTATCTCAAACTATCTAATATTGTCTTGTGAATACACATGCAGCTTAATGAAATGAAAAATGTTTTCTCTTTTGTTCCTTAGGATGGCAGGTTTAATATAATGGTGACTGAATAAAGTAAAAACGTTTAGAGACTCAGGATATGCTAATAAGACTGAAGTACTTTAGAAATCTTAGAGATATATGTGATTATGTACACCTATAATACCATCACTCTGGGAGGCTAAGGCTGGAGGATCACAAGTTCCAGTTTAGTCTGGGCATCTTATCAATTTATGAAAAGAATGTTTATTATGAAAAATATGGGTAATGCAGTAAAAGGGAAGTGGGGTTCATACCTATTGTCACCATAAAAATACTGAATATTTTCCCTGATTTTGGAATATTGGACTTAGAATTTTGTATTGTTTATTTTTTCCCATTTTATTAATATGTATACCTGCAGAATTTAAGGTTTACAATGGAGTTGAGCACTTTGTGCACATACCTATCCTCCCAAGGTCACAAGGGCTTTCCCACTCTCTTTCTGTCCCTCCCCTGTCTCCCTTCTCCCCCACTCTGCCCCCTATTTCACTTTGTTTTTTTGCTTTAAGTTCCGTGATAGTTGTGATCTGGGGCTCTCATATCAGAGAGACCATTCGATGTTTCACCTTCTGCTTCTGACTCACTTCACTAAGCATGATATTCTCAAGCTTCTTCCATTTGTCTGTAAAAAACTCCACACTGTTGGACTTTACTGATGCATAGTATTCCATTGTGTATAAATACCACAGTTTGTGTATCCACTGGTCTGTTGATGGGTATTTTGGTGACTTCCATGTTCTAGCTATTGTTAGTTGTGCTGCTATGAACATGGGTACACATATATCTCTGCTGTGTGTTGTTTTGGCCTCTTTTGGGTGTATTCCCAGGAGGGGTGTCGCTGGATCGAAGGGAATATTTATTTCCAGTCTTTTAAGAGCTCTCCATACTGCTTTCCAGAGTGGTTGTGCAAATTTACATTCCCACTAGCAGTGCAGGAGGGTTCCTTTCTCCCCACAGCCTCGCCAGCACTGATTGCTATTTGACTTGTTGATATAGGCCATTCTCTCTAGAGTGAGATGGTACCCACAGCATTCATTGTGGCCTTCCATACAACATATTTGCACCTCTCCACCTATCCTGGTAAATCAAACATAACCCAGAATAATAACAAAATAAAATACCTTCATTGTTGAAATGTTTTACAAATATTCCATTTACAAATTACTCGCCTCTTAGTGTGTTGCTTCCTTCCTTCCTGCCCTGTCCTGGGGGTGTACCCCAGCCAGAGGAAGAAAAATGAGTCAGGCCGTACTGATCCAGAGATAGCTATTTAAAGGACTTTTATGTTAGAGCTATGGTTAGGGGAAAAAAAGAATAGAGGACTTTTATGCCACTTGAAAAAAGAACTCAAATTCATTATGGATTGTAGTCCCTTCTATTTCCTTTCTGTGACTCCCATGGCAAGTAGGTCACTACCTTTGGCAAGTCCTAAGGAAACTTGTCAGCTTGTATATATATTGCACATGTCATGATGCTGTTAGAAGTTGAAAATTTAAAGACACAGCTGATTATTGAATTATCATCTGTGGTAGCTGTCAATATTGGTAGCCATGGCTAGCTTGGGGAATAATATTATATGTGCTTTTTAAAGACTGGCCTCTTTTTTCCAGTTCCTTTTTTATTGTAATGAAATATAGTACATAGGTTATTCTAATTGGGAAAAATGCTGTAGTGTAAAATTAAAATGTTTCAGAGGTCTTTAAAATCACTAACAAATGAGCTTGTGCTGCTTTAGTTTGACTCCTTATTTTGTTGCTGATTTCACAGATTATACTATTTAAGTAGTAGATACTTTTTTAGGATTTTTATGAACCCTTGTTATTGTTTGAATCTGTAATATCCCCTAGAAGCTTCATGTATTTGGATGTTGTGGAATATTTATGTATTCTATGTGCTGTTTAAAAGGTGGACCTGTGAGGACAGAGAGAACATGTTGTGTAAAAGAGAAGCAGTCGGTAAGCCACCTAATAGTGGGTGACTGTGGCTGCACATGTGTTAGCGGCCTTATCTCAACTGTGCTGGGAAGTTCTTGATAATAACCTGACTCTAGCCTGCCATTACATTTCATGCTAAACTTTTTGATTATTTTGTGAGGGTCTTCCTGGGTACCTGATGTGATTGATATAATCCATCATGTCATTGCTTTCTGATCGGGTAGCAGTAATGCACTGTCATGTGAAACTTTCTAAAAACTGCACTAAGAAACATAACTGGTTAGAGAGAAACAGATAAGCAAGAGAAAAAGAGAAATGCGAGTAAAACAAGTAAGGGAGGAGAAGAAAAGAGAAGAGAGAAAAGGAGAAGGAGACGAAGAGCACCAAGCAGAGCAAGCAGATGGGAACACAGGCAAGAATACAGTCACTTGACTTTCCTGCCATGCACTTTGCTGCAACTAAATAAAGTATAACTGGAGTTCCTCTATTGCATTGCATTTCTCCCCAGGCTGGTGGGCCTGAACTTGCATCCTTGATCCCTGGTCCCCACTTCACCTGGCATGGTATCGCCAGGTATGATTCAGTCTTCGACTGGGATCTGACAGGGCTTGACTTGGAAGGGCATAGGCTAGTTTTGCCAAAGGCTAAAGTTTTTTTTTTGTTTTGTTTTTGTTTTTAGCAGCTGTGATAAAGAATATACTTGTGTTTTTGGAAAGATTTTCTTTTTTATTTGGTAAGGATGAGTTTGAAGGTAGATGAGACTGAATTATGGAGACTTCTTTAAAGTGGATATAGCAGTCCATGACAGTCCAGTGAAACTATTCCCTTTCTCTTCTTTCTTTCTCTCTTTCTTTCTCTTCTTCTTTCTTTCTTCCTTTTCTTCCTTTTTCTTTTTTTCCTTCGAGTCAAGGTCTCATTCTGTAATCCAGGCTGGTTCTGAACTCACAGTGTACCCCAGGCTGGACTAGAACTCAAGGCAGTCTTCCTGACTCAGCCTCCCAAGTGCAGGGATGAAAGGTGTGCGCCAGCACTCTCCCTGGGCCATATGCTTCCTAGACAAGCACTCCGATCACTGACCTATGCCTTCAGGCGCTGAAACATTGTTTTTTTATTTTTTTAAATGTATGCTTCATATAAATAAATAGTTTCCTTACCCTGTAGCAAATTAAAATGAAATTGATTGCATAGAGAACTTTGAAAAGAGGATAATTTCTACTTGCATTTAATCATGAGGTTTTCTTAATCCTCTTTTTCTGTTGTTCTTGGCACTCCTTCTCTTAGCAGTATCATACCCCATCCTAAATAACATGGATTACTTCGGGTACTTTTGGGCTATTCATCCCGGCATCCATACTGAAGGAAGTATCAATCTTAATATCTAATCATTACACATTTTGGCTTAAAACTTTTCAGTGACAGTCTTGTATTTTCCTTAGGATTAAGGCCAGGCTTTCAAAATGCCTTATAAGACCTCATTTTCTTTACTTGCACGGTAGGAGTAATAATAGCATAGTAGCAGTCGGAGTGGTGACACTGCTGCTGCATCCCAGATTTCCACATACCTGAAGTTGTTTTCCTGGTTTTTCCTGGAACCACTATAGAAATAACCGATAGGAGTTGAACAAGTTACGAAGCAAAAGTAAGTTTGTTAGAAGCAGAAAGAACAAAAAAGCTTCCAATTGAGAAGGGGACCCACAACTGTTACCTGTTCTCACACACAGGTATCCCGCTTTTATAAATCTTTGGCTTTTTCCCGTCTCCAGGTGGGCTCAGGAATTGGGCTGTTATCTTCAGGTGGAGACTGGTGCTCCCAACTGTCTTTACTTCTAGTAGAAGGGAACCAGATTGGTTGGGACAGGCTGGCTGGTCATGCCCTGCTGCAGTCTTCATAAGTGATGTGGTCAGTAACACTCATTCCTTTTTTGTCCTTCCTTTGTCCTTTCCTGTGTGTTCAGTGTAAAACATGTGAAATGTGAGGTGAGCTTGCCAAGTATTTAGTGGAAGAACCAGGAAGTGAGGTAAACAAAGGAGCTACTGCTCAGAAGTCATTTTTTTTCTTTAGCTAATGTCAAATTTCCACTTTAACTCTACCAGGCCCACCTCCATAATATGTTCTACTTAGTTACTTTTTCATTGCTATGACTAAATGCCCAACATCTATAAATTGGAGGAGGAAAAATTTATTTTAGCTCACAGTGGTACAAGTTCATAATCCATTCATGGGCAGTTGGTAATGGTGGAAGCAGAGACAGAGGTGGAGGCAGCTCCTTGTGCATTGCATACAGGAGAGGAAGGGAGGACATTTCATTTATCCTGTTTGAGTGATCTCCAACTTTTGGATCCAGCCTCAGTTTTGTGCCCCTTCTAGGTTGTAGCCCTTCATCCACCACACTCCTGTAATCTATAATCTATCGCAAACCTTTCCTCTACCACACATTTATAGTCCACCACATGCCCCTATTCCACCCCTTCAGACCTAACAGCACGTGGTCCCATAGATAATCTACAACATCTAAATACATGACATGTTTGGTGGACATTCCAGATCCAAATCGTAGTACCTACTTACCCCAATAGCTTTTCTAACATTGACAACTACACTTCTCTTTTGGTTATTAGGAAAATTAAATGGAGCCATGTTCTGAACTGTTCAAGAACTGTTCCTGGTGTAGAGCATTATATGAATGTTTTATGTTATTTTTGTTAATTGTTTAATGACAAAATTTCTACCTGAATTTAAGAACAACAGAGCTTCACATGATTTTTTTCATTATGTGCACATTATGTAGTCATATTAAATGCTTGGTACATAGTCTTTGAATAAGTAAATGAATACAGACAGGAAGTATGATAATGAAGCATCCAGAAACTATAAAGCAATAGAATTGTATTATCTGTTAAAATGTAATAGAATTGATATTCATAGTACCTGTAATTGCTGAGACAAGATTCAATTGCATTTAGTTACTTCTTTTGTAAGATACCACCTCTGCAACCTTTTCTTCTGTTTGAAGAAAAGTATTAAATAGGGAATAACATAAAAGTAATTGAATCTATGTGGACAGAAATGAAAAACCCTGAAAGTAATAGGTATCTTGAAATGTGGTTTTCTTATGTAAGAAAATACTGATCTATTAATAGATAATATTTTTTCCTCTAAAATTTATTAAGAAATAAGTTTGCTCACATATTCATTCTTCCAGCAATTATTTATGTGGTGCTTTCTAAATGCTGCGTTTGGTGGATCCTTGAATTATATTATTGGAGGAACAGAAACCCCCATTTATTTGTATAGCTTATGTTTTTCTGTGAATGAGGAGAAGTTAGATAATAAACATAAAAATCAGTTCATTATGAAGCGAACAATTGAGAAATAATTAGAGCAAGGTGAGAGGTTGGAATCACTGTAGTAGGCAAAGGAGTGGTAACTTTTAAAGTGATCATTGTTTCACTTAAAAGATACTTTTCAAGTATTATAGATGGTGAGAGAAGATTTTAATGATAATAGCCAATGAGGAAGCTGTGAACTACAAACGTATAGGAGACCATTGTGACTAGAAGGCATGATTGAGGATAAAGCCTAGTAGAGGAAATCAGATGAAGTTGCCTAACAATACATGTGGGGATAGGAGGGGGAGAGTTTAGTGGCTTTCACCTTTCTTTCCCTTGATAGCATATGGTTAATTTTTTATTAAAATATAGATAAAAGCAAATGTTGTATAAAGAATATCTCACAGTGAGAAGTAGCATAGAAGTGACAGACTTTAGGTTCTCTGTGATATGATGTTCGTAGTCATATGATTGCATATTACAGATTTCTTTATGAATGATAGTTAGTAAAAGTGATACTCTTTATTCCTTTTAGGTTGATACAAACATGACTGAGCTTACTTTTTGTTTCCAGAGACGTTTTTTTAAAAATATTTATATAATCATGTTTTTTCTTAGAAATTTTCTCATTTTTATTGTGTGACATTGTGAACAGAAAACTCAGATTCTGTTTAGAAGTTCATGTTTATCTTTCTGCAGTTGCAATACAGAGGTATAGTTCATACCACAACTAATTTTTGGAAAAAATTAAATTTATTGGGCTATCTCTTATGCATCTTTTCTGTACTTACATAGATTTTATATTTGAATGTTCTTAAAAGTTTTTCTTAGACAATTTAAAATTTTCAGTTTATTCATAATAATTTCACATCTAATTTTTAAAGTTAGAAGTAAGAAATGAAACAGATTTTATTCCAAGCAGAGTTCAGAGGATACCCTTCCATTGTATACCTTTGAAAATACAGAGACAGCGTATGTTTTTGGCCGCTTTATCAAAAATCAGGTAGCCAAGGTATTTGAGGTATTTGCATCCTCAGTTCTATTCCATTGGTTCTTCTGTCTGTTTTTGTGCCAGTACCATATAGTTTTTGTCACTTGTTTTGTAATATGATTTGATGTATGGAATCATAATGCTGTCTGCTTTTTGTGCTGTTACTCAGGATGGCTCTAGCTATTCTGGGTCTTTTTGGGTTCTGTATGTATTTTAAGATTGATTTTTTTGAGTTCTGTGAAAAAAGGTGTTGATGTTTTGATAGGAATTGCTTTGAATCTGTATATGAGTTTTGGTAGAATAGCCACTTTGACAATATTAATTTGCCTATCTGGGAATAGGGGATGTCTTTCTATTTTCTTCTTCAGTTTCTTTATGCTGCATGATTTAGTTTTCTTTGTACCGATCCTTCACTTCTTTAGTTTAGTTTATTCCTAGATTTTTAAAAACAGAGTCTCGCTCTGTAGCCAAGGCCTGTCCTAAACTCACGATGTAGCCCAGTCTGGCCTCAGACTCAAGGCACTTCTCCTACCTCAGCCTCCTAGGTACTTAATTTTTTGAGGTGCTGTTGAGAATGGGATTATTCTTACCAGCTTTTTTTTTAGTGAGTTTATTGCTAGTACAGATAAATGCTATTCATTTTGTGTTAATTTTGTAACCTGCAATGTGGCTGAATTTGTTAATCATTCAAACAGTTTCAGGGTGTAGTTTCTGGGACCCTCTGTGTAGATTATCATGTCATCTGCAAATAAGGATAGTTTGACTTCTTCCTTTCGAATACGTGTTCCCTTTATTTCACTCTCTGGCCTGATTGCTCTGGCTAGGGTTTCACAAACTGTGTTGAATGGGAGTGGTGAGAGTGGACAGTCTTGTATTCCTAATTTATGGGGAAATGCTTTCAATTTTTCCCCATTTGTTACGATATTCGCACAAGGTTTGGCATATATGGCTTCTGTCAGTTTGAGATAAGGTCCTTCTATATCTGTCTTCCTCAGGATTTTTATCATGAAGTTGGATTTTGTCGAAGGCCTTTTCTGCATCAGTTGAGATGATCATATGATTTTCATTCTTGTTTTTATTACTGTGATATATTACACTAATTGGTTTACATATGTTAAAACATCTTTGCATCCCTGGAAAGAAGCCAGTTTGATCATGACACAAATTCTTTTTAATTATTTGCTGGATTCTATTTGTCAGTGTCTTACTGAGAAATTTTGTGTCTATATTCATTAAAGAGATTGGTCTGCAGTTTTCTTTCCTGGTTAAGTCTTCATCTTGTTTTGGTATCAGCGTGATCCTAGTTTCCAAAGATGAGTTTGGCAACGTTCCTTCTCTTTCAGTTTCATGGAACAGTTTGGAAAGCATTGGTGCTAGCTTTTCTCTGAAGTACTGGTAAAATTCTGTTGTGAATCCATGTGGTCCTGGACTTTTCTTTGTGGTAGAGACTTTATTATTGATACAGTTTCCATGTTTGTTATCAATAAGCTAGTAGATGTAAAAAATATGGTATCTGTACACAACAGAATAGTACTGTTCCATAAAAAGATAAGTTTGAGGCATTTGTAAGTAAATGGATGCAACTTGAGACCGTCAGGCTCAGTGAATGAGTCAGACTTAGAAGGTTAAATATCACCTGCCTTCTCCAATATGAGAAAACCAGAATACAGGTAATGTATAGAACAAAATGGTGAGATACTTGGAGTCACTGCAATGAGGAAGAGGAGGGGAGGGTGGAAAGGGAAGGGAAATGGATTGTAATGATGTCATGATATATGTACACAAAAATATTAAGCTTAATGTAAACATTTTTTATCACATTTTATACAAATAAATTGGGGGAAATACGGAGAAATTCGTATTTTCACTTTGATAATTTATGTTTACATTTCTGTGCTTTTCAGGGCATTAAAACAACCTCTGAAATAATACAGGAAAAGTGAACCTTAGTTTTTTGCCATTTACTTTATACTGTTAGCTGGAGAAATTTGAATTGAATTTCAGCTCAAGCTTCTACTTCAGTTATTTATGAGAAAAAAATTTTTGCTATAGTTTTTACATTTCTTTAGTTGTAACTCATTCATTTTCACAAAGTTTTGAGTTTTTTTGTGATTTTAAACATCAAAGTATAAAACTATACATTAAGAAAGCCACCAGTGAATATACACATAGAATGTGCACTTAGAATTGACAAAGAGGAAACAAACATTCATTAAAAACCAGCTGAGGATTCATTCTCAGGTTGCTAGTTTTCTTGTAAAGAAAGCAGTTTGATAATATGTAAAGAAAGTCTGCCACTTCATGACAGTTGTGTAAAAATTTCACATCCTTTGCATTGGGGGGTGCTTAGAATTTGAACAAAGAATTTATACTTAAGAGCTGTAGACAAAAGATGTAGTAAAACATTTTTCTTCTTGTAGCAATGATGTTCTTGTCATATTATGAGAAAAGCTTCACACTTTGCACCTGCTAGTACCACAGAATTCCAATTTTTTAAATGTTAAATATGAGATAAACTGACTTCACTTTTTAAACTTTCCTTTTAGTTAATTTAAATGTTAAATATGAAATAAACTGATTTCACTTTTTGAACTTTCCTTTTAGTTAACAAACCAAGCCTCTTTAGCTTTCTCAAGACTACTCAGTTACAGAATATGTAATTTAAAATAGGTAGACTATTTTATCTAAAATAGAATTACATGTCAAACAAAAAACATGTTTTTCAGCTGGTATCTTGAGTGTAGGTGCAAAAGATAAGCTTCAGACAATGGAAAGGACACGAAAAATGATGGCGTTCAAGAAAAAATTATTTTTTAGTAACCTCATAAAGTTTGTCTTTTGAAAAAGAAAAGTACAATTTTCATTGGATTCTACACATGGTAATGAATGGAAAATAAGGAGATCTTCCTGAAATAATACTGGAGAATTCAAGTTAAAATACAAATCATTTATTTGTTAGGCAAAAAATGACTGAGTTCAATGTTTGACTTCAAGGGTCAATCATTTTTATGAATGAATTTCTAAAGCAAGGTGTTTGAGTTGGAATTTAAAGTCTTTGTCCTTTGGTTGACTGTTTCTCTTTTTTTCCATTTTATAGTGCTTGCTTATAGTATTCTTTCTTTTGCATCCTTGGCAAATATGTGGACATAGAAGGTCTAAAATCTAAAGACAAATTCCATAAGATAAACTCTCTCTGTGTGTAAACCTTCTTGAAGATGAGTGAATGGATTTTATTTAGTTTTATATCTTTGAGTCTACATGTGTTTGGCCCACTTTTTACATAATAGAAGCAGAATCAGTAATAAGTGACAAATGACATTATGTGTAGATAGTGTGAATAGCCAGAGATGAGTAAGGACATTTTTCTTTGAGATTGCTCGAACCCCTGATAGAGTGCCTCAGTGGGTACCTTGCTGGATGCTGCAGCCCAACAAGGGCATAAAACATCCAGGGTTGTAGTTCCTTTAATGCTTGTTATAGACTGATGGGTTATAGGTATTTAACTGTTAGCACTTCCCATACTTCAAAGATTTGCCTTTTAAACAAATGGAACAGGCAGGCCTTGGTGGTCCAGGCCTGTAAAACCAGTTTTTTGGAAGGCTGAGACAAAGGGATCAGAAGTTCAATCCCAGTCTGAGAAAAATAGCAACACTGACCCTATCTGGGAAAAAAAAATAGGAGATGTAGCTCTCTGTAAAGGCGTACTGGGATCCATTCCCAGGAACCCCCCCCCCAAAAAAAAAAAAAAAAAAAAAAAAAAACAAGAGGAGTCCTTTAGTCAGGAGAAAGCCTTCCAAGGTGTGAGATTATTGATGATCATAAGGATAATATTTGTTTTACCCTGTTCTTTTTGATTATTTCATTGGGTGAGACTTTATCTTCCAGATAAGAAGATCAGAATTTTAGAATTTTGAAATTTTGTGCTTCAAATTAGATAGCCAAATCAAAGGCATTTGTCAAAGCTGCAATTTAGTGGCTTCTGAATTTTTAAGAATGATCAGATAATATAGATTTCTTTTTTTACCGTGGTTGTATAGAAACTAGTAAGCTAGTGTTTAAATATTTTATTTGACCTCTGAAGGCATATGCAAGTACTGTCTTTGTTCCATGTTTGTGGTTTTGAGTTTTTGGTAATCTTCAGAATGAATTATGCAGACTAGATTTTTGCCGCCAACACATCTGTCCTCCCATCAAAGGTTCATATGAAGAAAAAAGGTCAGTCAGGGCTAAAATTACAGGACAAAAGAGAATCAAAGTTTTATATTCTGTGAAAATTGTGATAGTGTTGTAGTTTTTGCCCCAAGGTCGTTTGGAAAATCGCTTTTGAAACACTGTAGAAATGCCAAAGTTGTTGAAATATGATCCCCTCTGATCTTTAGACCAGGACATTAGGGTGATGAAAGTCATAACAAATTTGTCAATTTTTGGAAAGATAACTTTGTATGCCGCAGTTCTTTATCCTGAGCTGAGAGACAGTTCACCATTTTTGTACAGTTCTTTCTTTTATTTCTTCATTCAAAATGCATTCCACATAACCCAGGCACAGTGATCTTTCCCTATAATCTCAGCACTAAGAGGCTGAGGCAGTAGAATTGCTGTGTGTTTGAGGCCAGCCTGGGATACGTAGTGAGTTCAGGACCAGACTGGACTACAGAGCAAGATCTTCTGTGTGTATGTGTGTGTGTGTGCGTGCGCGTGTGTATGTGTGTGTAGTTATTTCTTATACAGTAACAGAATAACTTCCATGCCTATTTTGTTTTCATCTTACATTTTAAGAAAGATATTGAAAAGCCCAGAAAGCCTTCTAAATAGCTAACAGGAAGATATGACGTAAAATACAAAGAAATTTATCCTGAATAAAAAAAAATTTAAAAAATGATACAAAGTACTCTTGCACAGTGTATATTATTTTTCATAGGAATAAGTTAAATGAGAAAAAAATCTCTTTTTTGTTTTTGAGACGGGGTCATGCTCTGTAGTCCAATCTGGTCTTGAACTCACTATTTAGCCTGGGTTGGCCTTGAACACAACAGCAGTCCTCCTGCCTCAGTCTCTCAAATACTGAGATTACAGGCGTGCACCACCGTGCATGCCTTATGTGGTGCTAGAGAATGGAATCCACAGCCTTGTGCTTCCTAGGCAAGTGCTCTGGGCAAGTGCTGTGTCATGGCCCTAGTCCCTTGTTGATTTCTTTATATGAGAAATGAGTTCTGTATTTTGTGAAAGTTATTTAGGTTAGGAATATCATGCTAATAGCTTATTAGTATCAAAGTAAACCCATCTAGTTTAATGTTCTGTTCTTTCCTCCTGAGTTTCCAAGGATTGTAACTTCTCTAGTGATTTTCCTTAATTGATCTTATATAACTGTTATTGCATATCTTTGCAATTCATTTAATATATATATATATATATTTGGATTTGTTAACATCGATGAATGAATGTTGTACTGCAGTCTTGGACAATGGTTGGGGACCATTTTAAACAATAAAATCACAAGTATGAATCACAAAAGTGTGGACTACATAGTTTTAAAAAAGGAAAATAACATTTATGGTATGACAGCTGAAGTGAGAAGGTAGGGTACCAATTTGTGTGGCCTTCTCTGGGAATGTTTCTGTTGGACAATTCAGACTTTTAAAATTGTTCTTCCCAGTTTAGGCTATCTGTGAAAGACCACAGAAGCAATGGAAGGTTGATTTGGGGTTATAAATATATTTAACGAGCAAGCAACTTCCCAGGTGTGGAGTTTGTGAATAATGTAGACCAACTGTACTTGGGAATGGATTACTCTGTCATATTTTATCTTGCCTTTTTCTTGAGACATTCTTTAAGGCATCTCTTTTCTTATTATTTTATTACTCATATGATAAAGTCCATTGCAACGTCACATTTAGCAATCATTAAAATGTTTTGAAAAGCTGTTCCTTACCTCTGTATGTAACTTTTGGCTGTTTATTGTAGTTTCATATGTGTATTAAATTATAATGAGAGTAGTATTGGTATATTTTTCCAAATGTCTTCCTATTTTGTAGTTATATTTCTGTCCAAGGCTTTTTTTTTTTTTCTCTCTCTTTTTGAGCCTGGTCCTGGGGTCTGTTTGTTCATTTTATTTTCTGCAGGTGTTTTTGTTAGCAGCCACACCCAGCCTGTGTGGTACTGGGGAATTGAACCCAGAGCTCCGTCCTTGCCAAGCAAGCACGCTTAACTACTGAGCTATGTATGCTTCGAACCCCTAAGGCCTTTTCTATACTTATGCCACTTACTTACTTTTTATAGTTTGAGTTTTTGTTTGTTATTATCACTTAAAAAATACCTTCTGATTTATTTGAAGTTGTGATTATATCTGGCATTATATGTACGTAAGTGCTGCAGTGTGTCAGCATGTGTATATTTAGTCAAATTAAAGAATCAAGTAGGGTGAGAGGTTTTAAGAGTTTTATTAGTCTAAGAGCCTCTCATAGATGTATATGATCTGCTATAGGTAGCAGGGCAGTTTTGTCCTTTTTTGGAAGATTTGCTTTTTCTGGTTTAGAGTAAGTTGAGTCTGCTGGATTTGTTCTATTCTTTAGCTTGGTGGCCTTAGGCAGTTTAAAGGAATGAGTTTTGAAGAGGCAAACAGGTTTTTTTCTTAAAACAAAATCTTAAAAAATTTTAATATTAGCACATTATCACTTCATCATCATGTATACTTCTCACTAAAGAGCTCAGTCGGCTTTAAAATCATCGATTTTTTTCTCTTCCTTCTCTTTTCCTGTAACATTCTCTTTTCTTTGCCTTTTTCTTTTCTTTTACTCTGCAGAGGGCTTCAACACCAGATGGGCAGCTTTGGTAGAATGGCTTCAGGACAAAGCAGGCAACTTCTCTGTTAGAGCCAAGAGCACCCTCTCTGTACGTGCATTGTGCACCACCTGGTTTGCACATCTGTGGTTTGATCTTAGGATGCATTTTTAGCTTGAATTTTTTTTTCTGGATTTATAGTTTTTCTAGCTTAATAAATGAAGCGAAATTCAGTGCGATAGCATCACATAAAGAGTTTACAGAAAACTTAATATGTTGGCAAAGGCAAAAAAAAATTGTGTTCCCAGAATAAGATAGCAAGCGTAATAACAATCCCTCTCTCCACATAGACACAAATGCAATCTGGCCTACAGCATGAAATGAAATGATAAGGAACACCTGTGCTGGTTTGTTATACTGTTTCCAAAATGTTGAGAGTGTGTTAACCTTAACTGTAGGAGATGAGACTGATATTGCTACTTGCTTAGAGAAAGTACCAAATATTAGTGATGCTTTGGTTCAAGATTTAATTTTAGAAGTATTTACTGAAATACTTTCATCATTTTGAGTAGAACTCTAAGGCAAACATACCTCTTTTTCTGTTTTTAGAAATTATATAAACTGTTGTGATTTGTTTGGTGGATGGATGGCTTTGTGTACAAGAGTTTTTCCACTGACATGTAACAGTTTTGTCATCGTAGCATGTGTAGGAGTCACAACTGTTCCTACAGGGAAGTCAAGAAAGCAAAAAATCACAGAATTTTAAAATATTACATATAGCAGAAATATTGCCATAGATTTTAATTTTCTCAGAAACCATGATTGGTTTGTTATTAGAGAGTAAATGTGGGGTATTTGAAGGGGTGGATTAAAAATCTAAATAGTAATTTCTCTTGTTCTTCCTTGCTTTTTATCTTGTTCCCAAGGAAACACAAGTAGATTGTTTTATCTAATTTCTTAGTAACAAATGAAAAAAATAAGTAATTTTCAGTCACTAAGTCCCAAATTCAAGGAACAGGATACTCCCAGGGTGGAATTGGTTGGAATATTGTATTCTTCTCTAGCCCAGTTAGCAGTGAGCAGAAAATAATTAATAGCTGATGATCAGTAAGGAAGAAAAAGTGATTCATAGGTTTACTAGTGATAATAAAAATTATTAGAGAATTTGGAGATTCATCTTATTCTACTAAATGAAATTTTAAAAATTGTTCCTTAAGTTATACAACAGTGATTTTCATAGTATATTATTATGCATATTAGAAACCTTTATCAGTGGTTATTATGTTAATTTTTGTAATATTGGTTACATTATCTCTTAAGGAGAATTTGTAGCCAGGCCCTTTGGCACATGCCTATAATCCCAGCACTGTGGGAGGCTGAGGAAGGAACACAAGTTTGAGCCCCAGCTGGGCATTTTAGCAACTTTGTGAGAACCTGTCTCAAAATCAAAATAAAAATGACCTGCAGATGTGGGCTCAGTGTGAAGGCCTTGGGCTTGATCCCTAGTTCAGGTACCAAAACCAACAAGCAAAATAAAAATACCTAGAAGGGACACTTGTAAAGGCTTACAACTTGAGCTTTAAAATTTTGTTTAAGCTGGCATTTGACAGGAATACAGGGTTAACCTACTAGAGACTAATTTATTTTATAAAGCTTAGAAAGTTTTACTGAAGTTTTAGTTTAGAAAGCAATATTTTACCTCAAAGATTTCTGACAAGGATCACTTTGATTTTCTGATTTTTAGGAGTGGGATTGTTACTTTGGGATTTGGTAGATTATTTAAAGCTGAACTATCTATAGGTGCAAAATCATGAACAATGCCAAGTTTCTTATTCTCCTGCTTACTTTTATGTTTATATTCATTCTACAAAATGTATCTTCATTTCTGTGAATAAAAAATACCACAACCACAGAAATAATTATTTAAACTAAATCTGAGAAAAAATTTAAATGAACAAAGAATACCTTCACTAGAGCCTCCAGAGAGTGTAGTCTTGCTAGCACATTGATTTTAACTCAGAAATTTGCTTGTCTTGAACTTTAGCATGTATTAAACCTGTGTTATTTTAAGCCACTGTGGTTATAATTATTTATTAAAGCAGTAAAGAACTGAAAAGAGCGAGTATTAATTATCAAGCAAACAGTTTTGGCAGAGTGTTGAGGAGAAAAACCTGTTGGAACTGATTTAAAAGAAAAAGGAAGAATGGAAGTGACACAATGAGCAGAGGCAGTTCTTAAGTGGATGCGGAACAAGATAGCATTTGACTTTTAGACTGGAGAATATAGCATAGGTATATCTGGAATTTATTCATTGAATGAAAACAATAATTATTAAGTGAAAGAGGCTTGAACATGAAAGCAAACTGTCTTGTAGATGAGGTGTTATAGAATCCAGAAGATAGGTAAGGAAGCTTTCTTTAACTGAGTCACAGAACGTTCAGACTAACAATAGGTACATACAGGGTTACAAATACAGATAGACTAGTAGATATAATGGGTATCTTTGAATAGTATCTTCTGTTAGCTTCTGTTTTATGAGACTGGAAAACAGGATTGAAGAGATTTCAGTTTTCTGAGTGAAGCAATATACTTAGTTTGTAGACAGGATCACTGTTACCTACGTGTTGGTGTTTGACAGGGTTACCTTCTTTTTTATTGGGCATAGCTGGAAAACCCTAAATTTCTTTCCAGGGAGCCTTACCTTGTCAACTTAAGGCTTTTATGGGAAGAAAATATGTATTTTGTGTTGTCATATGTGTGTGTGTGTGTGTGTGTGTGTGTGTGTGTCTTAATTACATTTTTTTGTTGTTGTTGCTGAGACAGAATAACCGATAACCAACACCCACAACTTTAAGGAGGAAAGATTTATTTTAGGTTACAGTTTCAGAAGGTTTCGGTCCATTCATGAGTGGCAGGCAACGGTAGAAGCACATGGCAGAAGCCTAGCTGGAGGAAAGCTATTTTCCTGGCATGGAAAAGAGAAAGTCAAGTGGATTAAAAGTGTGGAGTCGGTGTATACACCCATTGGTCATGTACCAATGATCGGCCTCTTACTGTGAAAAAATAGCCAACGTGCACAAATTGGGGGCAAGGGAGTTCATTTTAGTTCACAGTTTCAGTCAGTCCATGGGAGGCTAGCAACAGTGAAAGCCCATGGTGGATGTGGAGGTGAGAGCACCTCCTCAGGGCGTTGCAAACAGGAAGCCAAATCGGGTTTGGGAGAAAGGGAGTAAGTTGCACTTATCCTTTCTGGGCCCAGGCTCAGTGTTCTGTCCCTTCCATGTTGAAGCCCCTAACTCACCACACACCTGTAATCTCTAATGTACCACATAGCTATAGTCTAATCTACAGGCCTGTAATATATAATCTGTCACATACCTGTCTTCCACCACATACCTATAATCTACCCCATGCCGGTAATACATGCCCCCAGACTGGCTCCCAGTCTCCAAACAGCACATAGTTCCATAGATAAACCATAATGTCCAAATACATGAGACTTCGGGGGACATTACAGATCTAAACCACGATACCAAGCATTCAGTCCTTCTGAGTAAAGCCCCATGTGTCTGCCCTTTTCAACCACGTCCCACCTCTTAACAGCCATGGAATCCATAGATACTCCGCAACATCCAAATACCTATGGCTTTGGGGGAATATCGAAGATCCAAACCATTAATTATGTGTGTAAGACATAGGTTAACATACAGATTCACATCTAATATTTGTTTTGAAGACAGGCTCTTGCTCTATCATCCAGGCTGGTCCTGGACTCAAATTATGACTCACTCTAGTATAAAACTCCTGGCCCTCCTGTCTCAGCTCCCTGACTGCAGGGATTACAGGTGTGTGGTGCCATACTCAGTTTACTTGGTGCTTGGGAATGAACCCTGGGCCTTACATCTCCTAGACAAAAAGCGGTAGTCACATATATACTACAGTCCAATGTAATTTGTATTTTATGCCATAGTAAATTTTTTTATTTAATTTCAAATCTAAAACAATTATAGTTCTTATACTTTGGGATCAATATTTTGGAAACAAAATAAGTATTATGAAGTTTTGGGAAATAATTTTGGTAAGCCGAAATTTTACTAAGAATATAATACTTATATGAGAATTGAATTTAATGAGTTATATATCTTAAAATATGCAATTTGAAACTAGCACAACTATACTCTGATTATTACATTATAATTTTTAAAGAGAATTATGTATTATGCCAGCAGATATTTAAGAAATTTGTTTCCATATTTATTGAACTCATGTAAATACGTATTAGGAAAAGGATCATCTTTATGGTCACACACAGAGTAGAATGAATTTTCTTAGAATAAGATTTCTCATAGCATGAACTTCTGTTTCTGTGATTATCTTTTTTGTCACTTGGGAAAAGAGAAATTTCTTTTATATGTGTAATACATTTGTCTGTATTCAGTGTCAAACTTTCATCAGTTTGTATGGTTTTGTGCAGAGAACTGTAAGATGAAATCTTTTTTGATTAATCATTGTCCCAATTTCCACCAAAAGTGAAAGTAGATTATATGAGGAAAACAAACATTAATTGATTGGTTGCTGCATAAACGCAATATGCTGTCTACTTTGAATGCATTGTTTAATTTTCATAATAACCTATAAGTTTATCATCCTCTTATTATTGATGAAGATATTTAAGCTTAACTGTTGACATTTGAATAAATGAATAAATATTCAGGGTTTTTTGTTAGCCCCTCAAGTTTTCTACTATTTTCTGCCTCTGTAAATATTCACTAAACTTTTGGTTGTTTAAGTTGCCAGGTGCCAAGTAGAGAAGGTGTTTGCCCACATGGTCCTGAGAGAAAGCTGGAATATTGTTTCTTCTCTGAAAATATCAACTCTTCATTCTCAGCCTTGTTATCAGATGTTTTACCTTTAGAGAAATTAGTTTCTTTGTTAACTACTTTGTATTTTATTATGGTAAAGCTTAAAGTTGTAAAAATCACAAAAGGTGATTTTGCTTCCTGGTTTCTGTCCTGGATGTTTAGCCAATGCTAGTAATTTTTCTATATTAATTTTCTTCTTTATTTTAGTGCAAATATTTCATATACTCTTTTCTTTAGGAATATAAATCATCCTATACCAGTATTTTAAGTACTTTTTAATAATATATTTAATAAATGAACTATTGTTAATTTGTTAGGTTTCCTTTATAAATGTTTGAATCGTTTTTGACATTTTACTAGTTACCTTATGCATATATCCTTAGATATGTAAAATATTACTCAATTTCCTGAAATTTTTACTACTATTCATTCAGTGTCTCTGCTATTGAAGTATATGATCTGAGAAAAAGGTGATGTTTCAGTTTTCAAAAATTCTTATTAACATTATTATTTGAATAAGTTACCTGATAGCTACTTGTTAGGAAAAACAAGACCCTTTCCTGCTTCTGTTCTTCTTTGGGTCCCTAGTAGCAACTGCATTTAAATTTTAGATTAAATTTTCTGTCAGTGGTTCTAATATCATATGTCCAAGTATTTCTTCTTGATTTTTCAGATATTTTAAATTTCTATCTTCATTCTACAGTTAGTGTTCCTTTATTCTCTAAAAGTTATGTCATAAATTTCAATGGATCATTGTTCAGTTTATATTATAATAGTTACATAAATGAATTATATCACATATTAGGATTTTTTTCCCTTCTGGAACAATGTGTTGTCTTGGGGTGACTGTTGACTATTGTGTATTCATTGTGAATTTTTATGTTTTCATTTGTTAATTTTTGTTCTGAGTGTATGTATTTGATCTTTAGTTTGTGGGATTTACATTAATACATGTGTCTCCCACAGATGGCTTTGTGCTTGATTCTGCTGCAAGCCACGGCTCCCAACTGCCCAACACTTGTAAACTTCCAGAGTCTCTGCTCTCATGTATTTATATAATAACTAGTTATTTTAATTTGTTACCGCTCCGGCTCTGGCTGCCATGTGATTCCACCATTTCCAGTTGCTCAACCATGAGTGAATGGTGTGACCTTCTGAAACTGAACTAAGATGAATCTTTCCTCTTTAAAGTTGAGGATGTTGGGTATTGTGTCCCACCAGCAACAATGACCAAATAAAACAAAACAAGACAAAAAAACCCCAAAAACCTAAAACTGAAATTAGTACCAGAGAAATAAGGTCATTGCTTTGACTTTGCTTAACTATGTGGTTTGAAAGCCGTTGGAACTGGTTTGTGGGAGGAACTGAGCAGTTCCCTGACCAGAGCTTGATCAGAGATTCTAGTAGGAGCTCAGAAGTCCAGAATGCAGAGAGAAGTGTGGATTGGACAGCTGAAGCTCAAGAAGTTTCAGATGGGAAGGAGAACTGTATTGGCATGTGGTCTAAAAACCATGCTACAGTCTGGCACAGAATTTGTTGGCATTTTGCACTTGTCCAGAGATTTTGATTGAAACTGAGATTTAGGGTAGTGGACTACTTAATCTGGTGGAGGAAATTCCAAGGCAGCCCAATGTTCAGGCTGTTACATAGCAACTATTCGTAACTTTTAGCCAACTCCATGGTAAATGGCAGGGAAAAATGATCTAAAAAGTTTATAGGTGAGACAGCTGAGCACGGAAAATTTAAAGTGATCATCTTAAAAAGAAACCAAGTGTTTACAATCAGTACAATGGAAAAGATACTCTGAGGGTATCTCAAAAGTGAACAAGACCCGCACCCTTTACCAACACAGGGGCAGAAAGATAAAAGACTTCACTCAGAGAAGTGTACCCCACAGCCAAAGAGAAAAATGTTTGTCAAAGATCAACTGCCTGGAATTCACCCCTCTAAAGACTGGAGGTCTGGTTGCAAGCAGTGTCCATGCTATAAGGGCAAGGCCTCTTAAGCCCTTTGGAATTTGCGTTTCCCTCTCAGGTGCTGGACATACAGCTACAGAATTTAACCCTTGCCTATCTGAGTTTAGAACTTGCTTTGGTCTAGTTGCCTTTTATCTTTCTATTCTTCCCTGTTGAAATGGGAACATTTACCCTGTGACATTGTATGGTGGAAGTGCTTACGTCTTTGGTTTTCTCAGGAGCTCACAGCTGAAGTTTATCTTGAGTCTCAGACTTTGGACTTAGACTTTTTTTTTTTTTTTTTGTCATCGCTGGAGCTATTACAACTTTGGCAACCCTTAGAAAAGTACTATATGCATTTTGCATAAAGAGGTAAACATGAATTTTTTGGGAGCCAAGGGTGGGAGGTTGTGGTTTGAGTCAGTATCCCCCAAAGCCTCCTGTACCTATGGATACTGTGTACTGTTGGGAGGGGAGGCCTGCCTGCAAGGGGCAGATGCTGAAGTTTGACTTGGAGGGGGTGTATTCTGTGTGTGCCTTGGTTCCATCCTTCCTCCCAGACTTGGCTATGTTCTGTCATGCTATGAGGATCTCTTTCTCTAGCTTTGGCTCTGCTGTGTGATTCCACCACTTCTAGCTACTCAAACATGAATGGACTGACTTTCTGACACTTTCTTCTAAATCTTTCTTCTCTAAAGTTGTGGATATCAGGTATTCTGCTCAGGAACAAAAAAGTAACTAAGACATAAAAATATTTACTGGGCACCTAATAGGCAAAGTGAAAGTTGAGGTATTTGAGGTTTGTTGCTAAGGGAATGAAGAACTTGATTTGAAGACAGGTAGTAGCAGATTACTTTTACTGGAAGTAAGAGTAGTGAAAAGACTTGTTTTAGGGTAACCACAACAAAATACCACATATTCATAAATTTTGTAGATTAAAATAATATAAATTCATTGTGTTCTCTCTCTCTCTCTCTCTCTCTCTCTCTCTCTCTCTCTCTCTCTCGACAGTGTCTTGCTCTAGGGCCCAGGCTGTCCTTGGACTCACGGCATTCTTCCTGTCTCAGCCTCCCAAGGGCTGGGATTACAGGTGTGCACCACCACAGTCGGCTTATGTGGTGCTGGGGAGTTGAACTCGGCTACTTAGTGCTTGACTTAGCACTTAATAGGCAAGCTCTCTAACCACTGAGCCATTCCTCCAGGCCCTATTGTCTCATTGTTGTGGGGTCAAAAGTCTTAAAAAATGTATCAACTATGGTCCCTCTAAAATTTTCATGGGAGAATCTTTACTGGCCTCTATTTTCATGGTGCCTGATATCCCTTGACTTTTGGCAGTGTAAGTCCATTTTCTGCCTTGATCTCCACAACTTTAATTTATGTATCTTTAGTAATATCTGCAAATACCTTGTTTTCCAAGGAATATTATATTAATAACCAAGGATTAGGATCTGGGCAAAACTTTTTATGTATGTAACTCACTTTTGTTTTACCTCAGCATCCCAAAATTAATATTGCTTGCTATGCAGACTTCCTTCCCCAGTCTCCAAAATCTTGAGCTACTTGTAGCTTCAGCTTTAGTCCAAAATCTCACCAAAATATATTACCTCAAAGGTCTCAATTTTCTTCTAAATTCTTCCATACACTAGTAGACTCTGAGTATGATCAATCCTAGGTCAGGTTTTCTGTCAGTTAACAGGCCTTTAAAACTCCTAAACATAATGCTTTCAGAATACAGTGGTGGTATCTAGGCATCAGATTCATTTATGAATAGGGGCAGCTGGTGGAAATACAGCAGTAACCAGATCCAAACATGTTCAGAATTCAGTAGGGAAAGTTAAGTGAGGTTTCTTGGCCTGAGCGAAATCCTCAGCAGCTTGAAGTTTTGCCTTTTGGTCCTGTGGCTCCCGGATTGTGAGCATTTTGGCCATTCCCTCAGGTTGGTCAGTGTTGGGGCTGTGCTCCGGGTATCCTCTCTGCCTCGGGTTTGATCACTGTGTATATTTGTAGCTCTCTCGACTTCTGTAGCATGGCTTTCCTGGCCTCTTTCTCTGTACTTATGGATTGAATTTCTGTCTCTGGGTCTGTTGACTTGGCCTGTGCTACCAGACCTATACCCCCAGAGTTATTCTTTATTATTTATGGTTAGAACATATTTACAAGCTTTCAGACTCATAAGCCTATTTTGCCATGTAGAGTGCCTGAAATTGATAGTTTTCCTTTGTTTTATCTTCTTTCTCCCCAGTACAAGTATTGCAGTATTTTTGCTAGTATAATGTTCTCAGTGCCATGTGGATCTCCTGTGTATGTTAGTGTACTCCTAGTTTCTAACCCAGGGCAAATTGCATCCGTGAATCTTATTCCTAATCTATTCTGATAAAGGATGTCCATTCATACCCTTTCCTTTGCTTCATTACATGGTATTATAAGAACAGATATCTTGATTTTAGTGTCATTTGCAGTATGGATACCATGTCATTAAGTGTTAGTTACTTATGTAACACTTCTTTTCTCTGTTTGTTTGCATTTTACTAGAAGCAAAAAAGACAAATCAGGTTGCACCATCAACTCTTTACTTAGAAATTTTCTCAGCTAAGTAGAGGATTTTATTTTGCATTAATTTATTTTCCATCCATTTTTTGAAGCAGTTTGGTTAACATTTCTATCACTTTTTTTGCAGGGTATACTACTATAGTTTGAATCTGGAGTATCCCTGAAAAGCCTCATGCATTTGGATGTAGTAGGATAACTGTAAATCTGTGTGCTGTTGGGCAGTAGGGAAGATCCCTGGGATTTGACCTGGAGGAATTCTATCAACTTGTTAGATTAGGTATTACCCAGCACAAAGCCTTCAGTGTGTTGTTGACTTGTGGTCCTAGAAGTGAGGGAGAAGTACTCACTCTGGGTATAAGGGGCTCAATTGGCAGCATAAACTAAGTAAAGGAAGGAAGAAGAAATATTGTTACAACTTCTTGAGAAAGCTCTGGACTTGCCTGAGTCTCCAGACATCAACTCTTTCCTACCTCACTTAGATTTCTGTCTGCAATGTCAGAGCTGCTTTCCAGCCTCTGCCATTTGCTTCTACCATTGCCAGCTGACCATGAATGAACTGTGTGAGACCTTCTGAAACAGTGAGCTACAATCTTTCCTACCTTACATTGTGGATGTTGTAACTAAAATACACATACATTCCGTTCAGTACATTTTTCATCCATTTTCCAAAGACATTTCCTCATTTGTTTCTGAAACCTCAGCAGAAACACCTTACTGATCGTATATTTATTAGTGTTCTCTTCATTAGATTTATAATCTAAAATGATAATTTTTCTATTCTTCACTTCCTCTTGACTCTGATACTTTCAATCCCATATTTCTTCTGTAATAATCATTTTTTCAAAGCAATCCATTTTCCCCCTTTTTCCACCCTGAAATTATTGCATTCTTCATAAATTATGCAACTCAAAAGCTATTTTCATATTCTCAGGTCCTTATTACAGCAGTACCTTTTTTTTTTTGTTTTGTTTTTGTTTGTTTCCCTGAGACAAGGGTTTTGCTCTGTAGTCCAGGCTGGCCTAGAGCTCATGGCAGTCCTCCTGCCTCAGCTTTCTAGCACCCGACTTCTTGATACCAGAATCTGTACTTTTCCGTAGCGCTTCAAAGTAGGTGAATTAAAAGAGTAGTCATTTATGTCATGGATATCTGAATGTTAAAGTCAGTATTTTGCTGGGCTTGTGCTTAATACTAAGATTTTGACCTTTTTTGGTTTCAGGGGTCCACAATTAAATTAAAGATGAGATTTCAGTATACAAATAACTACTATGGAAAGAAACATTTTAGTTTTGTAGACAAAATGATTTTTTATTCTTAAACAATTTTTTTTTCTTTTATCAAAGTGTCAAATGTGTTGAGAAGCCTTGTTATTAAAATGTTCCCTTCTATTGCTAGGGTAAGATATAATCAGTTTGGAGAGCAACATTAAATGGAAAAGTCATAAGATACAAAATTTTATTTGTCTATAATTATTAAGATTCTATATGTAGATTTACCATTTCAATAATGTGTGGACTTTTCTCTATCATTTGATGGCTAGAAATTATTTTGTGATACTCTAATGCTACCATGCAGAGCCACAAAGAAGGAAGGTTTGTTGTGATTGTCCTAGTACATGTAGGTACATCTTTTCTTAAATTGAAAACCTTGACTGCTCACCCCTCTCTTTTTATCTTTTTGTCATTCTCCTTTATTCTTCTATTTCTTGTCTTTATTCTTTTCCCTATTCATTTATCTTTCTCCTTTTTTGTCATCTTTTTCTTTTTCTCCAGCTTGGTATGAGTGTTTTGTTGTTGTTGTTGTTGTTGTTGTTGTTGTTGTTGTTGTTGTTTAGCATTGCTTCTCTAGCTAGCTTGTCCTTGAAGAGCTTGGTAAAGTTGGAGATAAGTAATGATAATGGCAGTAATAATGGCGTTGTTGTAAAATGTCTTCTCTATTGAGTTCTACTTGAGTACTTTTTATCTTCAGAGTGAATAATGAACTGATTTGTTTCTTAATTCCTTATTTTCTAACTTACTGATTTCTTTAAAATTTTGATTTAGACATAGATATTAGGTTATTGTTGGTGGCTTTTTAAAGTTAGCATGTAAAACTCTGTTGCTTCTGTTCTCATATGATCAGATTGTAGGCTTTTTTGAATATCCCATCTTTTATCTGTTAGTAAAAATCTAGAGGTTAGAGTGATAGCTTGGCCTAGCTTAAGCACTGAATTTGATTTCCCTGCACCATGTAAACCAGGCAAGGTGGAACATGCCTGCAATGCCAGCACTTGGGATGCTGAGGCAGGAGGATTCCTGTGGGAATTGCTGTATTGTGAGTTCATGACCAGAAAAGACTATAGAGCAAGACTCTGTCTCAAAAAAATAATAAAAAAAAAATTTTCGTCATTCTCTTATGTTTGACAGAGAAGATTCATTCAGATGATGCTTTTGTATTTTGCCTGCTTGTGAAATTTGTGCAGTGTATTAAGGCAGCTTTTGATCAGATTTGGCCAGAGATTAGTCCTCAGTGATTTTTGCTACCTTATACTGAAGGGACAGTGCTATTTCGGGCATACCTTTCAGTACTGGGGACAGTTTACTAGAAAGAAGTTCTTTTAATTCCCTTACAGTATTAATACCTTTATACTGATTTTCATATCCTGGTATTATTACTTTCTTTCATTTAATATTTGGTGGAAGATCATTTTGTCAGACTGACTAGGGAAAATCTTGAATTCTTCTATTAAATACTGTAATTTGTAATCAGATATACAAAGCAAAAAAAAAAAAAAAAGAAAGAAAGAAAGAAAAAACCTGACCAGCCAGATAGAATGGAAAGGTGAAGAATAAACATTTATTCAGTAGGAAAGAATTCCTGTTGCTTAAGGCTGTCTGAGTTGGTAATTGCTACTTTCCTTGCAAGAATTATGGCTCCTTTAGGAATCACCTGGGCACATTGCAACTGAAATGATAAGGTTAACTTCTGTTTTGATGGGGTGCACATATGGAAGAATCTAATTGTTCTTCATTGCTTTGGCATTTTATGAGCAGGCCACATCAATATGTTGAATTATTCAGATATAAGAGAATTTTACTTCATTTTTAGTCACAACTGTTCAGTGCATTTATTGGACACTTTTACACAGTCTTTATTTTGATTTCTTGCCCCACAAATTTCCTTTTGGATAATTTGGAAGTGTTTGTGCCTGCCTTGTCCAATACAGTTGATTAGTTGTTGTGAAAGGGTTGTAATCTTGTGGCTTCAGAGAAAGTGGTGGCGAAGCCTGAACTGGAAAACCTATTTCAGTTAGATAATATTAGCTACTTATGCTCTGGTAGGCTATTTCTAGACTGGTTCTTGGCCAAATAATTTGGAAAATAAGAATAACTTGCCTTTTTATAGGTAGATATAATAAAATTAATTGATCCACAGATACTGATTTCTCACTTTTCCCTTTTAAAAACCTGTGGTAATGCAATCCAGACACATCAATCACGTGTTGGCTCTTAATCATCTGTGTGGCAGAGGATTCTGTTTCTATGCGTGGATTAATTTATTGAAAGCAATTAGTATGTTTTTGTTTGACTCAACAATAGCCAACAATAATATAATGTGAATTGAAAAATAATTTAATTTGTACCATAGCTTGAGTTTATTGAAAAAAATCTTGATTCAGATATATGAATCACACCAGTGATAGTTATGTACAAACATTTTGCTAACTTATCATAGTTCTGGAAACACCAGTGTTTGTTGATTATAAGGTTATTTTGATTACTAATCATGCCCAGTTATATTTAGGGTATGAGCTTTATATATATTCACTTTGAAAAGGAAGGAGTTAACATTTCAAGATTATGTGTAATGGCAGATTGGATGTAATGTGTTTTTGATAACCTTTGAAAAAGATTTCAATTGGAGGCATTTTGGTCAGGCCAAAGTTTCTGGTTGGTAATAAGGAACTAATAATTAGCTATTTCGAGTTTTAGTAAATAAAGAATGATGTGTGACATGTGGCTCTGTGTATTACTTTTATATAGGAAACTTGTTGATTTGTTATTGGGCATGTATGCAAATATTTTGGCTTTTGAGAGGAATTTTTGTTTTGTTTTCCTATTTTTGCTCCCCCTGCCCCCCTTATTACTATTCTTTTTCTTTCCCCTTTAGAGTATTGGGGACTGAACCTTGGCCTTTCACATGGAACTCAGTTCCCAGTGAATTTTTATTCTTTTACTTTGAAACAGTTTCTCACTAGGTCAGTCATTTGTCTAATCTAGACTAAAGCTTGTGATTCTCCTGTCTCAGACTTCCAGAGAGCTGGGATTAAAGACATACCACTAATGCCTTGGTAGGATAATTTTAAATAAACACTGAGACAACTCTCAAGAGATATGATTTAGACTTTTTCTTGACTTTATTGAATTCAGTGACTTTGAACAAATTTCTTGCCATTACTGGGCCTCATTTTTCTCTTTATAAGATAAGGACATTAAAATAGTTACTATAGACATCTTGTTTAAAAATTTTGTAGTTTGTTTAAGGTGAAAACATTTTCTCGTGTCTTCCTTTTTGAGTAATGCTTTGCGACTTGACATTTTCAAAGAAAGCTATCATTGTGGTTAAATTTGGTTTTGACTATTTTGAAGATAGACTAAATTTTTGGCCCCATATTCTTGAAATAAAAAATTCAAGCCAGGTACTCTTTGGCTGTTTGTATATTTTTCTTTTGGTAATTGGGCAGCCTGTTGTATTAGTGACTTTGAAATAAGCAAAGGAGAATTGATTGATCTAATTGTAGATAACATGTCAAAGAATAGTTTTAAAAATTGGAAGGATATTTTAGAAATAATTTAATTTAGCTTTGTAATTTAACAGATAAATATCCTCAAGAATGTTCATTAACTTATGTAGTTTGTATCAGAAAAAAAACATTGAATATAATTCTGTTTATTCTTTTAACAAATACCTATTTATTTTATATTTGAGGCCTTGTTATATATAATGCCCTAGCATTCTTATTTTGATGTTAAATAGCAGTGTTTCTTTGATAGTGACTTCTGAAATACATTTAGCTAACACTGTGTGCAAGGCACCATTTAAGGTGGTTGAGATACTTAGTAAGAAGTAAAACTTCACCTTTTCTAATAGAACCTGTCTTAAGACTTTGTAATTTTGCTGATATCTTTTTTGTTTTCCTCCTCTTTGTAAGAGCTATCACACTGTCGACTATTGTTGTTTCTCCTAATATAATGTGTATCAGGGGGAGTCAATATTTGGTAATGATAGTTGCTGTGAAGGAAAATAATAGTTGTAGTAGTAGGTAGTTGTATTAATCACATACACACATAGACACACACACATACATAAATAGTTATGCAATAGGTTTTTTTGGATTTATTTAATAGAGTTATGAGGTAGGATAGTCCTCAGTAGCTGTCTGCATGCTGGAAGCTAGAGGATCCAGCAGCTCTGTGGTTCAAGAAGCTGGAAGCTTCAGAACAGAGGGATTGTACCACTCTGAAACTGATGCTCCTTGGAGAAACATTGGTGTAAGTCTGTGGTGAAAGACTAAAGAAGCTGGGGTCTGATATCCACAGGTAGTAGCAGCAGTAGAATATGTGCACAATGAAGCAAAACAGAGCTTTTCAGATACAGGCTAGCTTCTTCCTTTTTATTTCTCCAGGCTGCAAGCCTAATGGATGATGTCACTCCAGCCCAGGCATTCCTTCTCTTTACTGACCTGCATGCCAGTCATAGCCGGAAACACCCAATACACACAGAAAAATATGCTTTACAACTATGCTAAGGTGATTTTTGAGCATCATCCTAGTGGAAATTGGTATTTAGTGTCTGCTGTTATAGCATGTGAAATGTAACAAATATGAAGTGCAATAGTCTTAGAACAGGAAGGTGTTTATAACAGGTGAGAAAAGAATCACAACAGATGAAGGACATTAGGAAGAGTGTGGCATGGTCTGGGTTCATGACAAAGATTTGTTTTTATTAACATATTAATTGTATAAACATACTAATGTACAATATATTGAAAAAATTGGGTGTGGTATTTTAATACATGTCTACAGTATTGATCAAATATATCCTGCATTGATCAAATCTATCCTGCATTTGTTCCTATTTTAGGAATTTTGTTAGGAATTTTGGGTAAATATGTGATGCTTCAATGTTTAATAGGTATTTACTGACCATTCACTGTTCCGGGAACTATTTTAGGTACTATGGAGAAAGCAGTGAGTAATTCCTTCCATTTTAGAGTTTACATTTTTATACTCTAAATTTGTTTAGATTTTGCAAGGAAAGTTCTGGCTGCTTTATTGGGGAATATAGGGCAGGGAAACAGACAGGTACATTTCATCTCAGTGATAAGAACATTATTTTAATAGTTCTAGCGAGAAGTGATCATGGTCTGAACTACATGTTAAGTATGCAGAACCTAGATCATGAGATGATTGTAATACATTTCAAAAAATAAAGCAATATTTGTAAAGGATTTAGGACACTGGACCACAGCCTTTTTGAAACCAGGAGCAGGCTTAGTTGAAGATCATTCTCCCAAGGACCAGGGAGGCACAGGGGATACTTGTAATAGAATAGGTTGTTGGATATTTTGACTTGACCTCAGTGTCTTTTATTTTTATTATCATCGTCATTACCTTGTAATATATAATGAAATAATGATACAACTCACCATAATAATGCAGAAGCCATAGTAGGCCTGTGCACCTAAACGGTCCCGTCTGAAGGAGGTGATGGGAAATGGTAACACCCAAAATATGATTTTTTTATGTTCAATCTACTGCGTAATTTTGTTCTAGCTGCTGTCATAGTGGAAAACTTTACAAAGATAGGATGTTGGATATGGAGACAGGATTGTCATTGCTTTTGTGCCAGTTCCAGGATATTCTCCCATTTAGTCCAGAATGCAGGACATTTTGAGGTTGTTTCAAACATACTTTTATGGTCACCATTGTTTGTGATCTCGATCATTGATTCTCTTCTAACATAAATAATGTTGATTCACCTAGCTGATTCACAGATTTATCTTGAATTTATTCCTTATCAATTCTGGGCCTCTTTCTCTTGGGAAGTAATTCTTCAATTCATTGAAAGCTAATGTAGATGATCATGAACCTATTGGAATAAAGAAGGTCTCGGCTCAGTCCCTTCCAAGGTACCTTCTAATGTTTCAAACATATCAGAAATCCCAAGGTTTACTCATTGCCCTCATACTTCTAATTCTCTTTGAATGCAGTATGTGCGGACTTAAACATAGTTGTTATTCTCTAAAGTGATAGGTTGATTTCATTGAGCAAATTATATATGTTACATAAGTTAAACTTGTTTTGCAACCCGTTCCGTCTTACTGAAATGTGCTCCTATTGATGATTGTTCTTCTATAAGAAATCTCTAGCATACTTCTTGTAACTCAAAAACTCTGGCCAGTGATCTACCTTTAGAAAGCCATCTCGCTCTATATAAATTATGTGTGTACATTTATCGCCTCACAGAGCTTCAGGCAGATGGGATTTAAGGGTATGTAATTTAATTTGGTTGATAATTTTAACAACATCCTGCAGAATATTGTTAAGTTTAAGTGGCAATTTTAGGCTAGCCAGAATGTCTTTATGAATGACAGTGAATAGGCTGATATTCAGATGCAAACTTTGTGATCCAGTAGTGAAACCAGAAGTCCATCCAGTCATGGCTGCCTGTTGGTCTGTGTATATACTGACACAAAATGACTAGTTCAGTATAAGTAACCATTCAAAGAGCTGAATTTTTGTGCAGCTGTGGTATTACCTGATAACAGAAGCGCACATAATATTCTCATGCACGTTCTCCTTAAAAATATTGCACACAAATGAGCGTTGTTATTTCCTTGTTTCCAACATCAGTAGACTTGTCTCCCTGGAGTGTGTATCACAGTGATTCTTTAATTCTAGCAACTGTACTTAATATCCTTTACTGTTTCATCAGTTCATCTAGCTACAGTACTCGCTGAAAGAGAACCTCATGCCACCTTTTGAACTGCAGCCTCTCCTATAAGTTCATAGCAATGCCTGTAACAATAGGCAGGACTAACACTTTGCCAATAGCAAAAGGTTTCTTAGCTCGACCAATACTATTCATGACTAAGACTGATGCTTTCATTGCAGACACATTCGATGAAGTGGTGGTCCTCAATACTTAATTCTGTTCTTCACTGTCACATTTTTTCCTTTTGTAAAATATAAATGAAAGAGGGAATACAATATTACAGAAAATGAGAAGAGTAAGGAATGATAAAGAGAAAAATGAAAAGTAAACAAACAAAAGATTTGAGGAAAAGAGATCTGAATAGACTGCCCAAACTAATTTGATATGAATATAAATGGAGTTGCAGAAGAAAACTAAAGTAAAATGAAGCATACCTAAGAAATAGAATGCATCCCAACTTTAAGGAAGTAAAAAGAGCCTAGGACCTTCAATGCTACAAGATCATATTTGTATCTGAGAAAATAGATTCAACAGAACAATTATATGACATATTCTGTGACTTTAAGGAATGTCACCTCATTCTCTATACTTTTACCAACACTATTTCTTTTTTATTAATAGCTATACCAGTAGGTGTAAGGTGATAACTCTTTGGGATTTTGATTTGCTTTTCCTTGACTAGTAACATTCTGCATGTTTGCATACTCCTTGGCCTGATTTTTAATTCTTCTATTATTGTTTTTCTGTGGAGTTTTTTTATATATCTTATAAACAGTAATTTTTCAAGTTTGCTTTTACATGTGAGCATGATTGCACACTTCTTTAATCTCAGCTGGGAGGCTGAGGCAGGAGGACTGTAAGTGGTAGGCCAGCCCTGAGCAATTTAACAAGACCCTGAAAAAAGGCTAATGGAATAGGTCAGTGACAAAGCCTTATGTTCTGTCCTCAGGACTAGGAAGCAATTCCTGCATTTGCGTTTTATTATAATCTTACGATTGCATTTTTCCCACATTTTATTGATATGTATAAGTGCAAAATTCAAGTTTTACAGTGAAGTAGAGCATTTTGTGCACATACGTATCTTGTCAAGGTGACAGGGGCTTTCCCACTCTCCTTTTGTCCCTCCCTCTACCCACTATTCCCTCCCTCTTCCCCCACCCTACTCCCCTCTTTCATTTTTTCTTTCCTTTTACGTTCCATACGAGTTGTGATCTGAGTCTCTCATATCAGAGAGACCATTCAATGTTTCACCTTCTGCTTCTGACTCACTTCACTAACATGATGTTCTCTAGTTTCTTCCATTTGCCTGCAAAAGCCTCCACGCTGTTGGACTTTATAGATACATAGTATTCCATTGTGTATAAATGCCAGTTTGTGTATCCGCTAGTCTGCTGATGGTTATTTTGGTGCCTTCCATATTTTTGCTATTGTTAATTGTGCTGTTATGAACATGGGTACACATATATCTCTGTTATGTGTTGTTTTGGTCACTTTTGAATATATTCCCAGGAGGGGTGTCCCTGGATCAAAGGGGTACTTATTTCTAGTCTTTTAAGGGTTCTCCATACTGTTTTCCAAAGTGGTTGTATGAATTTACATTCCCACCAGCAGTGCAGGAGGGTTCCTTTCTCCCCCCAGCCATGCCACCACTGATTACTATTTGACTTGTTGATATAGGCCATTCTCTCTGGGGTGAGATGATATCTTAGGGTTGTTTTGATTTGCATTTCTCTTATGGCTAGAGATGTTGAACATCTTTTCATGTATCTGTTGGCCTTTTGCATTTCTTCCTGAGTGAACTGTCTCTTCATTTCATTTGCCCACTTTTCAATAGGATCCTTTATTTTGGTAGGCTTACTTTTCTTTAGCTGGCTGTATATTCTAGTTATAAACTTCTTATCTGAGATGTTCGTGGTAAATATTTTTTTTTTTTTAGTCTGTTGGATCTCTTTTTACAATGTTGATCGTTTCCTTTGCTGTGCAGAAACTTTTTAGTTTCACAAGATCCCATTTGTTAATAATGGGGATAATGGAATATACCTCTTATGAAATTGCATATTGTTTTGCATGTTGTGGATATGTGAGCACTGATTTCAGTTCATGGACAGAGAATATCTGGTTTCCATTTATTTGTATCTTCTTTGATTTCTTTCATGAATGTACTAAACATTTCAATATACAATCTTTAAATGTCAGGTAAATTTATTCTTAAGTATTTTGTTGTTTTCATTTCTGTTGCAAACTCCAACAGATTATTTTTTGGAATATTACTATATGTAAAAAATACTGAGTTTGTCTGTTAATTTTGTGTCCTGTAATTTTACTGAGCTTAGAAGTTCTAGCAGTTTTTAGGAGTAATCTTAGGGTTTTTCTTCATAAGATCATATCATCTGTAGTTTCACTTGATCATTTCTGGCTTGGATGGCTTTCATTAGTTTTTCTTGCCTGACTTCTCTAACAAGGACTGCCAGTATGAGTCCCAGCACCAGCTCAAATAATGGTTTATAGTGATGTCTGCATTTGTTTGCTTATTTGCTTGCTCTGTTGCTCAGGCTGGTCCTGAATTCACATTCTAGCCTTGGACTTGACAATCCTCCTGCCTCAGCCTCCCAAGTGCTGGGATTACAGGCGTGTGCCACCACGCTCAGCTTTATGTGGCACTGGGGTTCAAACCCAGAATGTTGTGCGTGCCTGTGCTTTAAACACTGTGCCATTCCTCCAGCCCCTGTTTGCTTGTTTGTAGTGTAGTGAAATGCAGGAGTTTCTCTACAGAGTAATTGGAGTTAGCAACTATATGATCTCATTCTAGCAATTATTTTCTTACAAGAATGAAAGAAAATGACTTAGAATGCTGCTATGAACCATAATTTAATAATCGTACTGGAAAAAGCTGTGTTTGTAGCAGCTGCTCTAGTTGGTTCCGTTTGATTAAGCAGCTTTGACAAATAGCATCTTAGCCTTAATATAACAAGATAAAAAACACATACCAGAGGTGGGCCTGGAGGTGCAGGCTTGTAATCCCAGCACTCAAGTCCAGCCTGGGCAGCCTAGTGATTTAGTGGAACCGTGTTTCAAAATCAAAATTAAAAATTAAAATCAGGCTGTGGATGCAGCTCTGCATCAAGTTCCTGGGTTCTGTTCCCCAGGATCGACCCCCCACACAGAGACACAGCAGACAAGGGAGCTAGATGTTGGTAATGAAGCAGAGCATGTCAGATTATCAAAATGGAATAAGTGAGAGGAACTGATGGACAAGGAGATAGTAGCAGTAAATGACAAGAACTTTTGGCATTTTGCTACAAATAAGTGAAATTTCTCAGAATCTTCATGGTGAAAGTGCAGTCATTCCTTTCAGTCATTCAGAGTCCCAGGCTGGTACAGTCTTTGCTCTTCCATCAGATGGCTTCTACCATCATCTGGGGCATTGCCAACCAGCAAGCAAGTCCTGCAAGAAAGGGAGCATGCTGGCTATTGTACAAGAGGTTTATTTGGAGCATCACACCTCCTAGTCTGGCATCCTGCTTGATTGAGTGAGATGTATTCTTTTGTGTCACTGAAATTAATTTTCTAACATTTTGTTAAGAATTTAGTTCCTATATCCATAAAGAACTTTACTCTCAATTTTAATTTCTTTTAAATAACTCTATTGTAAGGAAAATGTTACCCTGATTATCCTAATAAAATATTCTTGGAAATATTTTCTGTTTTTAAGTTCTCTGGATTACTTTTTTTTTTAAGTGGTTAAAAATCATCTATTAAATACCAGGGTCTTGGGATACTCTGTCAAAAGTTTTTGGATTTGTGGTACTTTTTTGTTTTGTATTTCATTTCTCTAAAATAAATAGGAATATTCAGATTTTATTATACCTGTTCAGTTTTGAAAAAGTTGTCTTTGTTTTGTAGTTTTAATTTCATTTATATCTATCCACTTTCTTCATTTCTTTGTGTTTTTACTTTTTGACATTCTAAAATTCTCACTTGTATATTTAAAAGTCTTTGATAACTGATATATTAGTCATCCATGTGTCTTTGTTTTTTTTTTTTTTTCCTTTGCTTTGTCTTTTGCTTGTTTGTTATTTCTGGTATCATTGTATTGAAAGCTGGACCTTATATTTGATAAACTGAAGGATTGTGTAGGATGTTAACATCCTCCAGAAAACATTTCATTTTTTTTCGTTTGTAGACAGGTAGGGTTGGAGGCTAATCACCTTAACCTAATATTCTTGGAGAAATAATAAAGATATAGAGGTCCCCGCTTATTGCAGTAACTCCGGGCCTCCTGTTCCTTGGTTAAGGTTAAAAATTTTCAAGTATTCTTGGAGAAATCATTACTCATATTATTTCACCTCTTGAATGGGTTTCCTTTCTCAGTTGTTTCTCCTTGATTCCTCATTGCTTCAGGAATAATGGAGTTGAGCATTTTGTGCACATAGGCATCCTGCCGAGGTCACAGGGGCTTTCCCACTCTCTTTCTGTCCCACCCCCCACTGATCCCACCACCCCTTCTCTCCCACCTTACCCCCCTATTTCACTTTGCTTTTCACTTTACGTTCCACAATAGTTGTGATCTGGGACTCTCATATCAGAGAGACCATTCGATGTTTCACCTTCTGCTTCTGACTCACTTCACTAAGCATAATGTTCTCAAGCTTCTTCCATTTGCCCATAAAGGCCTCCATGCTGCTGGACTTTATTGATGCATAGTATTCCATTGCATATAAATACCACAGTTTGTGTATCCACTGGTCTGTTGATGGGTATTTTGGTGACTTCCATATTTTAGCTATTGTTAGTTGTGCTGCTATGAACATGGGTATACATATATCTCTACTGTGTGTTGTTTTGGCCTCCTTTGAATATATTCCCAGGAGAGGTGTCCCTGGATCAAAGGGGATATTTATTTCTAGTCTTTTGAGAGCTCTCCATACTGTTTTCCAGAGTGGTTGTAGGAATTTATATTCCCACCAGCAGTGCAGGAGGGTTCATTTTTCCCCACATCCTCACCAGCACTGATTGCTATTTGACTTGTTGATACAGGCCATTCTCTCTTGAATGAGATGATATCTTAGTGTCGTTTTGATTTGCATCTCTCTTATGACTAGAGATGTTGGACATCTTTTCATGTATCTTTTAGTAATTTGTACTTCTTCCTGTGTGAACTGCCTCTTCATTTCTTTTGCCCACTTTTCAATAGGATCCTTTGTTTTGTTAGGCTTACTTTTCCTCAGCTCCCTGTATATTCTAGTTATGAGCTGCTTATCTGAGGTGTTGGTGATGAATATTTTTTCCCAACCATTGGTTCTTTTTACAATGTTGATAGTTTCTTTTGCTGTGCAGAAGATTTTTAATTTGACAAGATCCCATTTGTTAATAATGGGGATAATTTCTTTCGCTCTTGGTGTCTTGTTAAGAAAGTCTTTGCCTAAGCCTATGTCTTTTAGAAATTTGCCTAATTTGTCTTCTAGAAGATTTAGTGTTTCATTTTTAATATTTAAGTCTTTGATCCACTTTGATTTGATTTTGGTGCATGGTGATAGGTGTGTGGCTAGATTCATTCTTCTGCATGTGGATGTCCAGTTTTCCCAGCAGCATTTGTGGAACAGGCTGTTTTTTTCCATTATATGCTTTTGGCCTCTTTGTCAAAGATTAAGTAATTGGGGGTGTTTAGGTTTGTCTCTGCATCTTCAGTTCTGTTCCACTGGTCTGTCTTTGTCTATTTTTGTGCCAGTACCAAATTGTTTTTAAAACTATGGCTTTATAGTATAACCTGATGTCTGGAACTGTAATGCCTCCTGCTTTGGTCTTGTTGCTCTGGATTTCATTGGCTATTTTTGGTCTCTTTTGGTTCAATATGAATTTGAGAATTGTTTTTTCAAGTTCTTTGAAGAAACTTGAACAGAATCCAACAAGTAATCGGAAAGATCATTCACCATGAACAAGTGGGCTTCATCCCTGAGATGCAAGGCTGGTTCAACATACGTAAATCAATCAGTGTAATACACCATATCAACAAAAGCGAAAAAACCCCCACATGATCATTTCTATTGTTACAGAAAAAGCCTTTGACATGATCCAGCACCCCTTCATGATAAAAACACTGAGAAAAATAGGTATAGAAGGGCCCTACCTAAATCTCATAGAAGCCATATATGCTAAGCCTACTGCAAATATCATAGTAAATGGAGAAAAATTGAAATCGTTCCCGCTCAAATCAGCAACAAGACAAGGTTGCCCACTCTCACCTCTCTTATTCAACATAGTCCTTGAAACACTTGCCATGGCAATCAGACAAGAAAATGAAATAAAGGGAATCTGCATTGGAAAGGAGGAGGTCAAACTCTCCTTATTTGCATATAATATGATTATCTACATCAAAGACACTAAAAACTCCACTACGAAACTCCTAGAAACAATAAAAAATTTCAGCCAAGTCTCAGGCTACAGTATTAACACTAAAAAATCAATAGCTTTTCTTTACACTTACAATGAACTTACCAAGCAAGAACTCAAAAAAATAATTCCATTCTCAATAGCTCAGCAAAAAATTAAATACCTAGGAGTATACCTAACCAAGGATGTGCAGGACCTATATAAAGAAAACTACATTACATTGAAGTTATAGGAGACACTAGAAAATGGAAAAGCATCCTCTGCTCTTGGCTAGGCAAAATAAATGTAGTCAAATTGACTATACTGACGAAACTGATACATAGATTTAATGCAATCCCTATTAATAACTTCCTTTTATTTTAATTTTCATCTGCAGTGTCAGTGTGCTATAAGACGCTGTAGAATTTATGAAAGTAAAAAAAAATCATGGTTTTGTTATTGTGACAACTATACGAGGGCAAATCATAGATTTTGGCTTTTTTTTCTTTCAGGAAAAACATAAACAAGAATTGGAAGACATGAGGAAAGCAGGCCATGAGGCACTGAGCATAATTGTGGATGAATATAAGGTAGAGTTTTGACTCTATTCTTGTTGAATTTCAAAGTCTTTTTTTCATCCTAAATTTCCTGTTAAAGCATTGTTTTGTTCCCAAGCAATGGTTGAGTATATTCTTGTTGAAATCAAACAATTCTTTCCAAAGGGTAATCACTTTTGGTTGATTGATGTACCTCATTTTATATAAGAATTCTCTACACTTACATAATTATAATCTCATATCATGTTGATTTTGATTTGCTTTCACAAGAAAATGTTCTTACTTAATTTACTGTTTTTATGTTATTATTACTGTATGACCAGGAGCTCTTTTGATGGCAATAGATATGACATATGAGCTTACCATATTTTTGTTACTGTTCTATGGTATTTCACAGTGTAAATATACCATAATTTAACCATGGACATGTACATTGACATTATTTTTATTATTATTTTCTTGGCCTTGCTTTGGATTGGACCCAAGACTTCGTGCATGCTAGGCAAGTGCTCCACCATTCATCTATCTTCTTCCAGCCCTAGTTTACTTTTTATTATTTGTGATTACAGTAAATGTAACACAATTTCATATAACACAGGTGTAGAAATGTTTTATTATTGATTCATCTTTAGACTTTATAGAAGTTAATGCTATCCTACTTAATTGATAATGGTGTTATAAAGAGTCAGTTGGATAAAGGTAGAAAAAAGTCTAAAATTAATTTATGTAAATGCTTTTTTAAAAAGTAGGACATGAGAATAGCTTGATAGATATATCTTGGGATGTGAAAGACCATTTTTGTGATCATATTCAGTATAGTAAGCTTTTAGGTTTTCATTAAATTATGTCTCATTTTATAATTATATTGACATTTTTATAACAATTTGCAGTTTTTACTTACATAAACCTGTTTCAAATTTGTGAGGTGTTGGAAAGTTCTCCAGTATTGTCAAATTTTATGTCTGAAGGCAAATGGTGAAACAAAAAATAAAAAGATGGATATATATAATTCTAATGTTTTCAATGACATTTTTTGTTACTTTATAAATTAATATTAAATATTTTGAAAGTGCTTTAATTATATGGTTGTTCAATTAAAGTCATACCTTTTTTGTTTTTTTCCACTATTTTTATTAATATACATATGCAATACATAGTGTTTGCAATGAACTTGAGTATTTCGTGCACATATATATCATATCAACTTTACAATTCCTTCCCATTTTTGACTCTCCCACCCTCTCCCCATCCCTTCCTCCAACTCCAGTATCACTTCATGTGGTTCTGTAGAATGTCTGTGTTCTGGGTTTCCCAAGTTAGAGAGACTATACAGTACTTAACATATTTAATCTTCCACATCTGAATCATTTCACTTAAGTCACCACTCTAACTCAGCTTCCTATTCCTTGAGTGGGTCACAGTGATTAAATCTTGATGCCTCTTCTCTGAATCCAACCACTCTCTTTTTTCGGATATTTACCGAAAGTTTTTTTTTTCTATATTTTGCTATATCTTTGTTGCTATTCTTAAACCTGGCCTTACCCACCAGTAAACATTAGAAAATAACTACAAGCATGTAGTTCAAAAGACTAGTAAATTTGGGAAAGAAGAAAAGAAAAGTTAAATTTCAGATGCCTTAGCTGAAAACTGGAAGGTACATGTTTGTACATTCACAGGGTTATCTTTACATAATTAAGCTTTCTTAGGATAAATTTACATCCAAAACCTAATAAGTGAATTGTTACAATAAATGAACTTAAAACTATCTCATACTGCTACATTAAATCAACTTAAACCTGTACCACATAAATATACTTAAAGTAGCAGATATGAAGGCAAATTTAGTTATTTCAGAATTTTTTAACTTGCATAACTTATTTACTCACATTTCACTGATTACTAACATTTTGCTAGATTTGGTTTTATAATTTTATCTGCCTATCCATATATTCATGCATATGTATTTTTAAAAGATTTTATATCAGTTCCCCATGTTGCATTATTAATTAGTAATTATTGTTTTGCACACTACTGTACTAATAATAATGATGTGGGGAAATTTTACAGATTTTATAGAACAACTGATACTGTTTTAGAAGTATATCAATCAGATGATGTAATTGCCAATCTATTTTTTAAATTATATTTTGTCTTTAGATGTTGCATTTCTTCCAAGTTATTTTGGTGTTGCTTATCTTTCTGCCTCTCACATTCAACATCAAAAAATTGAATTGAATCATTCAACAAGCTTAAGACTTTATCAGTTTGCTACATTAAATGGACTTAAATCTGTATTGCTTAAGTATACTACAGTTAAAGCAATAGCTATGGTTAGTTATTTCAGATTTTTTGACTTTCATATGTTATTTACTCATATTTCACTAATCATTAACATTTTTCCCCATTTGTTTTATCCTTGTACCTATCAATTCATCACTTTTTTTCTTAGCTTATTTTCCTCTAGCTGTTTACTCTTTTTCTCTGGTGTTTTTGGTGTCGCTGGTCTCCCTTTCACGTTCTAAGTTTCCCTTTAAGTATTCTCTGCAATTCTGGCTCAGTGGCTGCAAATCCCTTAAGCTTTCTCTGTCCTGGAAAGTTTTAAGTTCTCCCTTTAATTTAAAGATAATTTTGCTGGATATAGCAGTCTTGGTTGGCATTTATGTTCTCTTTTTGCTTGGATGACATTGCTTCATGATCTCCTTGCTTTTATTAGAGTGTGGGTTGAGTCTGGGTTGAGAAGTCTGCAGTTATCCTGATGTGCTTATCTTTGTAGGTCACCTTCTGTTTTTCTCTTACAGCTTTTGGTGTTTTCTCTTTGTGTTGGGTTTCTAGTATTTTAATTATGATGTGTCATGATGAGGATCTCTTCTGATCAAAGTTGTTTGGTGGTCTATATGCCTGCAGTAGTTCCATGTTCATTTCTTTTATTGGAGTTAGGAAATTTTCTTTCATAATATCATTAAACATGACATCTAAGCCTTTTGTTTTGTCCTCAGTCTTCTCCTGGACTCACATAATTCTCAGGTTGTTTCTCTTTGAATCATCTGTCAGCCATTGTAATGATTTGCTTTCTTTCTTATTTACTTTGTGTTCTTCATGGCCTGTATGTTGGAGTGCAGTCACTTTATCTTCTATGTCTGACATTCTATAAGTGGTTGCTTATTATTTCCTGTGTGTTTTTCACTTCCAGAATATCTGCATTCAATTTTTTTATATCTCTGTTGTGTTCTTCTCTAATTTCTTGTATTGCCTTCATTATCTTCTGGTTTATTTCTTCTTTGGTCTCCTCCAATTGCTTTTCAAGGCTTCCTTTTAGCTTAGCTATGTTTTGGCATAGCTCTTGCACTGTCTGTTTCATTTCCTGCTTTAATTCAATGTATTTCTGTGCCCAGAAGTTACCATCATTTTTGCCATTTTCATCTTTGGATTCTGCAATTTCAGTATTCCTGGTATCATCTTCTGGCGTGTCAGTTCTTTTTGTAGGAGATTTTTTTTTTTTTTACCACATTTCTTCATGGTTCTGCTGTTTTGGCTGTCTTATGGTGTGCAGAAAAGAAAGGTTTGATGAAAGCCCTGTCGTAGATGCCTCTGGAATCCTCTGGCCTAAGGGACAGATAGCGCGATGGAATTTCTCATCCTAGATGCCTCTGGCATGCAGGGGAGTGGCGAATAGGAAGCCTCTGGCAAGTGTGGTAGGAAAGGGTTGATGGTTTCCCTTTTGAGGTATCTTGTTCACCCCGGCCATCTCAGCACAGCACTCCATCTGTCCTGGCTTCCCTCCCTCCGAGCAGGGCTCTCCACACTTGGCGTTGCCCCTGAGCTGTTCAGGAGATCAACCGTCTTTTCCCCCTCTTGTCTCCTCTCTTTGCCTCTTGTGCCGGTTTATTCCTAGGCACTGTTTACGTGTGACCTCCCAAAGCCCTGATGTGCTCTTCTGAGCTTTCTTTACTATAAAGGGTTCAGTCTTGGGCTTTTTTTTTTTTTTTTTACTTCTTTTTAAAGTGACTCCTGCTGATGTCATTGCCTGTGATGGCTACTGAGCACTGCTTCTGATCTGCTCTCCCAGGGGCATTTTCTAGGGGGAGTGCACGTTTCGTTTGTAGTATACTCTACCCATGGGTTCGTTTTTCGGAGACTGGGGCTGCCCACTGCTGACAATTCCCACTTCTCTGGATTCGCATTTACCTCAGACTGAGGTTCTGGCCTCTGGGCTTTCCTCTATCTCTGCTCTGTGGATGCCAGCCGCTCAGGGCCACACTGAGTTGACTGCTTTTTTCCTCCTCTTCCAATATGACTTCATGATTTCTGACTTCCTGCAGCCTCCTGTCTGTTGTTGGGGTGCTCTGTCCTCTCCCAGCTGTGTCAGATGTCCCCGGGCCCACGTGAGCTTTCCTCTGTCCTCAGCTGCCTGTGGCTCCAGCCGTTTGTGTGTGGCTTGTGGCTGCTTCCTGGGTTGCTGGGATTTTTCTTTCTGTTATCAATGTTACTTCAGAATTTCTGGCCTTCCCCTGGCCTCCTTTCAGTTGTTGAGGTGCTTGTCTCTTTCCTAGCTACGTTCAACACACATTTTCTAACTAAATTCTTGACTTTTTAAGTGGGTCAATGAGGAGACATTATGTAGCTCTGTTACTTGGCCGCCATCTTGATGGGAAGTTCCTGTCATACCATTTTTAAGACTTTAAGTCCTGTTTTTATTCTAGCTTCAGAATATTTCCTTTCAATAAACATGTTTATCCTAATGTTGTTCAGACATCTTCTCTTCATCTTCTCTCTCTGGGGTCCCTTGGCTAACACTGAATGTGGCAGAGTCTGGAATTGCTTAAGCAAATTCCTAAAATGAATCTTTCTATATTTGTATGCATCCTCTTGATTCTCTTTCTCTGGAGACCCTGAAATGATGCTTTATAACCACATTTCCCAAAATTAAGTATAAATTTAAAAGTTTGACATCAGGCAGAAAATGATGACGTTGTGGCGACAGGAGAAAAACTATTAATATGGTGATGGATTTTTCATCAGAAACCATGGAAGTCAGAGTAAATGGATGAACTATCCTGTCAATTACTTGTTGAAAGAAAAAAAAACTATCAAACCAGAATAATTCATCCAGTGAAAAGTGTACTTCCGGACTAGGTGGGAGTGGTAGTGGTGAATCAACATGTTGCCAATTAAGTAACTTTTAAAAAATTTCATAGCAAACATACCCTGAACGAATATTCAGGAAAGTTAGATAAACAGAAATTAAAGAAGCAATCCTGGAATGTCACCAACAAACAGGAAAAAGTTTAAACGTGAGTAAATGTAGGAGAATTTTTTTGCCTTTTGTTTTTCTAAATTGTGTATGATGATGTAGAAATTCTACAAGTTGAGGTTGTCTGTATGTAACAAAACATATGAAAATTATAGTGTTAAACAAGGGAGGATACACATTATTAAGGAAATTGAGAATTCTTCAGTTCAGCTGAATTAATTGTATACTGATCTTAGTAGAGCTCTGATATTTTTGTTATGAATATTCAAAAATTTTCTGCTCTTCTTTTTTCTTCTTAATATCCTGTCCCATGATGAGACTATGCTTCATTTATTAAGCAGAGTTCGAGTGGAGGACTCTGAGCCACTAAAGCTATTTAAATCCAGGCCACATTTATATATATGCATTTCAGGAATGATAATCAGCATAAAATTTAGTAGAAACTGCTTTTCTGTGTTTATCACAGTGATTTTTTTTTTCTTAAGACAGGGTCTCACTGTTGTATAGGCTGGTCCTGTACCCAGTATGTATCCCATTCTAGCCTCAGACTCATGGCGATCCTCCTGCCCCAGCTTCCTGAGCGCTGGGATCACAGACATGCACCACCATTCCTGCCCAGCTTTTGTTGCGGAATCAAACTCTGAGCCTTGCACTTTGCTAGAGAAACGCTCTGGCCATTATGCTGTTCTCATGTGGGTGTACCATGTCTGTTTTATTCTTGCAGTAGTTGATGGTCTGCCTTCCTATCACTTTTTGGCTTTTGTGAATACAGCTACATGGATCTGTGTTTTTATTTCTCCTGTGTGTGTACCTAGATTTGAAGCTAATGATATTGCTGCTCTTTCTGTAGCATTTCATGGAACTGACATGGTATTTGTAGGTGTGTTATTTTGTATTTCCACTAGCAGTTTTTGGTTTCAGTTTCTCAGTCTCCTTAGTGAAGTATACTATTTCTCTTTTAAAAAAAATTAGCCAATCTGATGGGTTTGAAGTCATGTGGAGGTCTTTTGATGCTTTTTCAAGCAAATATTTTCATACGATATGAGGAAGAAATGCATCTTCCTTCTTTTCCATGCAGGTAGCAAGTTGTTGCTGACACCATTTGGTGCATAGGTTTTTCTTTCCCATGGGACTGTGCTGGCATTCTTGTCAAAGCCGAATTCCCTGACTTTTGACGGGCTCTTTGTGGAGTCTTCATTGAACTGTCTGTCTGCCATTGTGTCAGCACCAAAGTTATGATTGCTATGGATTTTTGAAATTCATTCCTACTCCATATTGCTCTGGTTATTTTTTATTCCTTTGATTTTCATATAAATATTAGGATTCACTTATGACTTCCTTCCAAACTCTGTATAGAATTTTAATAGTTTTTGTTTCATAATAGTGAAATATTTAAATTTATTATAACTTCATTTATTTCTTTTAATGTCTTCTAGTATGTATTTTATTCTCAGTTGGTATTCCAAATTAAATTTTTAAATTTCATGTTAGGACTGTTTATTGTTGTTGTATAGTAATAGAATGGAATTTTTACATATTGTTTTTCCATCCTAGCTTATTAATTTTAATAGCTTCTTTAGTAAGGATTTTTTGTCCAAGAATTACATTCTGTGTACTAGATTATGATTAGATTATGCTAGATTAATCTAGTAATAGTTTTTCAACTCTTTCCCAGTCTGGGTATTTTTTTATTTCTTTTTTTCTTTTTTATGTTTATCTGACTTTGGCATCAGTTTAATATTTGATTCACTGAATGAATTAGGCTGTATTAATCCTTATGATTATTTTTGAAGGATTTTTATTCATAAGTTTTTTGAGTTCATTAATGATGTCTTGTATTTTTCTTGGCGAACTTTAAAAAATTAACTCACTTGATTCATTTTATCAATTTAAGATATTGAAAAATATTTTCTGAGTTTCTTTTGTGATTTTTATCTTCTGGAAATTCATTTTTAATCTAAATTTTTTATCAGAATTTTTGAGGACACAGTTACATCTATAAAGTCTTTGTTATTGTCCGTTTTCATTTCTGGCTACTTCAAATTTTTTTCCCCATACTAAATAAGGGTTTGTGATTGGTTGGCATTTTGAAAGAACTAAATATTAATTTTGTTCACTTTTTAATTTTTGTATTTGATATTTGTTTCCATTCTGATCTTTATTATACCTTGCCCTCAGCTTGCTCTTTTCAATTTATTAAGACTTTTATTATTTATTTTTTGTAACTTAAATGGGGAAATATTGCAGAATGTGAAATTGATTTAACATGGAAAAATAATGCAATTTATCAAGTTAAAGGGAGCAAATAAGATGGTCTCAATAGATGCAGAAAACACATTTTATAGTTATACATACTCAGGACAGTAACACAGCACTCTTGACAAACTTAAGAGTTAAAGGAAACACCAATAAAGTGATGAAAAGTAACTTCGTAAAAGGTTTATTAATATCCTATTAAAAGTGAAATATTGATACCATTTCTCTGAGATCTATAAAGAAACAAGAAAAACAGGATTAGAAAGAGTTTTTTTTTTTGAAAAGGTCAAACTGAAGGATTTACTGTGGTGAGTATTCAGGGCTTGAGTGGTTAAGAGTACACAAAGGGAACCTGAATTTGAAGGAGCACATTGAACCTCATTAATATGTACTTCATGTAATAATATTAAAGATTTTAATAATTTTAAAAAGGATTATTGATTTGATACTATATAATTGTCATTTAAAGTGATTTTCATTTTAATTTATTGAGGCTTTTATAGTAATTTTTGTTTGAGAGGAATGTATATTCTGGTATTGTTGGTTCAGTGTGCAAAAGATAAGGTGTGCTGTGGGTGTCTTCACGTATTGCTGGCTTATGATGTTTTGTTAGGTCTCTTTTCTACTATTGATAATCAACTATGTTTTTCTATCCTTTTTTGAAGAGTTTGTCTAAATTCCAAATATTATGGGTCATGTATATTTCCCTTTAATTCCATTAGTTTCTTTTCATAGTTTTTTCTTGATGATTTGCTGCATACATGTTTTTAATTGTTATATCTAAAGGATAGGTTGAGTGTCTTATTATTGGTTTTAATTTATAAAAATATATTTCATTTTACATTATATTTTTATGATATGAGCATAGCTACTTCATTTCTTTTTGTTGCTGTGTTTGCATATAAAATTCTCTTCTATAAATTATAATCACATATTGCTTTATGTGATTGTTTGAGTCAGATAAGAGAAGAAAGGAAAGCAGTCAATTGTCATGCCATTTAAAATTAACTTCATAATTAACTCTATTGCCTAGCTTGATTTTTGTAAATGGCATTATCTGAGGTGCTTGTGTGAGGGTGAACAACTTTTATTATTGCAGGTTGTTTCATCTAACAATGCATAATGTGTATTTGGACATACCCTTTTCATTTTCATTCTTTAAAAATAGTTTCATTTTATATAATCTACTTTGTGGTCAGTGTTATTTGTTAAAGTTTAACACTTCGAGTATTATCTTTTTCCCTCTATTATTTAGTATGTCAGATAAAAGTTAATCTTTTTGAAGTGTTTTTTATTTTTATGTGCAGAGGCTTTTTATGTTGTTCATATTGTCTCTGATTCGTTTTGCAGCAGTCTTACTGTGATGTGTCGTGCGGGTATCATCTTCCGTTTAATTCTATTTGAAAGTCCCTGGCCTTCTTTCAGCTAGTTTTTATCTTTCCAGTTGTCTCTCTTTTCTGTCATTGCTACTTTTATTACCTATGTGTTGATTTGCTTAATGGGTCTCACATTTTTCTGAGACTCTACTCCATTGTTTTCATTATTTCTTCTCCTGTTTTTTTTAGATTGTCCAGTCGTTATCAGAGTTTTTTGGTTACTTTTACCAGGTTTTTCTTCTTGGACTGCAAAGTCTGTTCAGATCCTCCTCTGAATTTTTAATTTTTGTTATCTTACTTTGGTTATGAAATTTTTCTTTAATTCTTTTTTATTCTTAAACAATATTTCCTATATTATAAGAAGTTGTAATCATACTTTTAAAAATTACTTTGTTTCATGTTCAGTTCTTTGAATATTTTTGTAGTCATTGAATTAACATTTTTTAGACTGCACACATATTCTTTACTTTTTATTCGCATGTCACATCTTTTCCACCTTCTCATCTTTTCAACTGTTTGCCTCATTTCCCCTTTCCCCCTCTACAGAGTCTATCATCTTACTTTCATCTGTCTCTCTTTTTCTTTTTTTATGGTTTGGTTTTCTCCTATTGCCGATAAGATATTTAACCTCCTGTGTCAGGTTAATTTCGCTAAGCACAGTGATCTCAGGGTTCTGCTGCTTTCCTACAAATGACAAGAATTTGTCTTTTTTTATGGCAGAGTAGTATGTCATTATATATACACATACACACACATACATATAAACATCTTTTTCATTCGCTTATCTATGGTTGGAAATATTGGAGTCTCTAGAGATTTGGCTATTATAAAGTGTGCTGCTGTAAACATGGGTATGCATGTATCCCTCTTGTATGACTTAACCATTTTGGGAGGACACCCAGAAGATGTAGATCTGGGACAAATGTGCTGTCTATTTTCAGTTTATTGAGGAATCTCTTCTGTACTTCTTGCCTAGTGGTTATTCCAGTTTATAGTCCCACTAGCAGTGTAGGAGAGCTTCCTTTCTCTCCACATCCTTGCCAGCATTTGTTTTTTAAGTTCTTAATGCCAGCCTTTCTTAGGATGAAAATTCAATATTACTTTTATTTGTGTTTCCCTGATAGCTAATGATGCTGAGTATTTTTCCATGTATTTTTTGGCCATTTGGACTTCTGAGAAGGGTTCATTCATTTCAAATCACCATTTTTCTGATTGGATCCTTTAGTTAGAAGGGTATCTTTTTTTTCCGGTTCTTTGTATATTCTTGGTAACAGTCCTCTGAGCAATAACTGGCAAATTGGTTTTTTTTTTTCATTCTATGGATGCCTTTTTCACTCTGTTGATTTTTTTTCTGCAGACACTTTAAATTTGATATAATCTCATATGTTGATTCTTAGTGTTATTTCATGTGCTTAAGTTGTTTTATTGATATTGAGAAATTTCTTGCCTACATCTATATCTTAAAGGGTTTTTACTATTTTTTCTTCCAACAGGTTTAATGTTGCATTTTAATGTCTAAGTATTTGACACATTTTGATTTGATTTTGATGCATGGTTAAAGATGTGGGTCTAGTCATCGTCTTCTACACATGGCTTGCCAGTTTTTCTAGCACCACTTCTTAAAGAGGATATCTTTACTCAAGCATGTGCTTTTGGCTCTTTGATCGAAGATTGGGTGGCTGAAGGCACTCAGGAGTATCTCTGTATCCTCAGTTCTTTTTCATTGATCCACCTGTCTGTTTTTGTGCTAATGCCATGTGGGTTTTTATCACTGTTGTTTTGTAATACAATTTGATCTGATATTGTGATGCGTCCTGCTTAGGTTTGTTTGGGGTCTTCTGGATCTCTTGTGGGTCCATATATATTTTCAGATCTTTTTTTCTAGTTCTGTGAAAAAAGCTGTTGGTGTCTTGATTGGGATTGCGTTAATCTGTACATCAACTTAGGTGGTATGACCATTTTGACAATGTTGGTTCTGATAATCCAGGCACAGGGGCTGTCTTTCCATTTTCTAAAATTCTCTTTGATTTATTTTTTCCAAGTATTATAGTTTCCAATATAGAAGTTGTTCACTTGCTTTGTTAGGCTGATTCTTAGGTATTTAATTTTCTTTGAGGTGAATGTGAATAGAATTGTTTTCTGGTCTCTTTGTCTGTATTTGCTGTAAGGGAATACTGTTGATTTTTGTGTGCTGATTTTATAAGCTGCAACTTGGCTCAATCTGTTTATTTTTCTAAGAGTCTTCTAGTGGAGTTTTGGGGGTCCTCCATGTAAAGGATTATGTTACATAGAAGTAAGGATCCATTGACTTCTTCCTTTTCTAGGCATATTACCTTGATTCCATTCTCTTGCCTTAATGCTCTTGCTAAGGTTTAAAGCAATGTCTTGAATGAAAGTGGTGCAAATGGGCATCCGTGTCTTGTTCCTGATTTAAGGGGAAATGCTTTTAGTTTTTCCCCATTGAAGATGATGCTGTCTGTAATATTGTCATAAAGTGCTTTTATCAACTTGAGATAGGATCTCCTATTCCTATATTCAACAAAACTTTGAAGGAAAAGAATGTGGTATTTTGTTCAAGACTTTTTGTGTGTCTCTGTTGAGACGATCATTTGATTTTTGTCCTTGGTTTTGTTAATATGCTGTATTATATTAATTCACATTTTTATGATGAACCAGCCTTGAATCTCTGGGATTAAGCTAGCTTGCTCATTATGTATGATCTTTTTAATAACTTATTGCATTCTGCTTGCAATTAGCTTATTGAGGATTTTTGCAGCTGTGTTCATTAAGAATGTTGGCCTGTTGTATTCTTTGTTGAGTCTCTGTCTGGTATGAGGATCAAGATGGCACTTTCACTGGGCATAGTGGCACATTCTTGTAGTCCCAGCTACTTGTGAGGCTGAGGTTGGAGGATTGCTTGAGTCCAGGAACTCTGGGCTGTAGTGTGCAATGCTGATTGGGTGCCTGCATTAAGTTTGGCATTGTTATGATATACTTTTGGGGGTGGGGGAATGTCAGGTTGCCTAAGGAGGGTGAACCATTCCAGATCGAAAATGAGGCAAGTCTAGATGACACTTTCTTCCAGGAAAGAGTTCAATTTAATGGAAGAGCTTACGGGAGGAGACTGTATGCTAACTCTTCCCTAAAATTATGATAACATTCTGCAGTGAATCAATCTCCTGTCCTCTGCTGCTTTCCCTGGTGGTAGATACTTTGTTATTGCCTCAGTTTCTTTCTTTTTTCTTTTTCCTTTTTTTTTTCTTGGCTTGAGACAGGGTCTTGCCATGTAGCCAGGCTGATCCTGATCTCACTATGTAGCCTAGGCTGACCTCAAACTCATTGCAACCCTCCTGCCTCACCTCCCTAGTGCTGAGATTACAGGTGTGCACCACTGTGCCTGGCTTATGTGCCGCTAGGGAATCAAACCCAGGGCCGTAAGCTTGCAAGGCAAGCATTTAACCATCCAAGGAATGCAAGGCTGGTTCATACAGGATATTAACAATATCATTTCTAGTTGTCACTCAGTTCTAGGTTTTTATGTCTTCTTGGTTCATTTTTGGTATATCATACATGTCACATAATTTATCCGTTCTTCTGAGTTCTTGAATTTATTGGAATATAGGTTTTGAGAGTAGTTAATTATAATCTTGTAGAGTTCAACAGTGGCTATTGTGATTTTACCTTATTCATTTCTAATATATTGATGGAGATGTTTTTACTTTCTGTTGGTGAGTTTGACTAGAATCAATCTTATTCATCCTTTTAGAGAATGAACTGTTCAATTTATTGATCTTTTTATTAAAGTTTCTATTTATTTGATTTCTGCTTTGGTTCTTATACTTCTCATGTCTTTGGATTTGTCTTTTTCTTCTTTTTCTAGGGCTTTGAGCTATATCATTGGTTGTTTATTTGAAATTGCTTTTTTCATATATGTACTCATTACTGTAAATTTCCCTCTTAGAACTGCTTTCATTGTGTCCTGTAGATTCTGATATGATGTGCTTCCAGTGTAATTTGCCTTTATGAAGTTATTGAATTCTTTTTTGTATTCTTCTGTGATTTATTGTTTGATGGTGTGTTATTTAATCTTTATGTTTTTGTATCATTTCTGTAATTTCTTTAGCTATTTATTTCTAGTTTTATTCCACTATGATTTGACAGAATGCAGGACATGAGTTCACCTTTTTCTTTCATTTATTTACGAATTATATTCAAGGGTTTAGTTTATTTTGGAAAAAGTCTCATGTGCTGTTGAGAAAAGGTATATTATGTTGATGTTGTATAGAATACTTGAGGTATCTGTTGAATTATTTTCCTGCTTGGTATGATTTAGCTTTGATGTTTCTTTCTTTCTTTCTTTCTTTCTTTCTTTCTTTCTTTCTTTCTTTCTTTCTTTTTTGGTCTGGGTGACCTGTGAATTTGTGGAAGAGGCTGTACTGAGGTTCCTTAGTATGATTCTCTTAGGGCCTATTATTTGGCCCTTCATGTCCAGTAATGTCTGTTTTATGTAGTGGGGTGTGCCTGCATTGGGTGATACATGTTTATAATTGTGAGCATTTTGTGTTGGATTGTTCCTTTTACTGGTATATAGTGTCTATCTTTGTCTCTTCTGATCTATTTTGTTTCAAAGACTGTAGCATCTGAGAATAGTATAGCTACTTCCAGTTGTTTCTGGGCTCCGGTAGCATTTGGTGTTAGTTTACATCCTTTTCCTTCAGTCTGTATGCTTTTTCCTGGGTGTATGCGTCTCTTTAAGACGACAAATGATAGGATTTTGTTTTTTGATCTGCTCTGGTGGTCCGTGTCTTTTGATTAACCAGTTAAGACCATTAGCATTAATAGTCATTATTATAAGATTTTCGCCAAATCCTGTCTTGTTCTTCTAGTGTTGGTTCTTTGCTTTTTCTTTTTGTTACACTTTCTGTTCAGATGTTTCTTTTCCTCTATGTTCTTTTGTGCTGCTTGTCTCTGTCTCTCTCTCAGATTCCTTTATTTATTTTTCTGCCCAATGCTGGGGTAGTGGTTGCAAATTCCTTGGTCCTGAAAAAATTTTAAATCTCCTTCAGTTTTCAAGTTCTTGCTGAATACAAACCTGGGCTGACATCTGCTTTCTTTGAAAGCTTGAAAATTTTGCTCAGTGTTCTTTAACGTTTGTATTAAGACATCTGCAATAATTTAATCAAGTTTGCCTTGGTAAAACAATACCTTTTATTCCTCCTGGTTTTATTTATTTATTTATTTATTTATTTATTTATTTATTTTTATTTTTGAGACAGGGTCTCACTCTGTAGCCCAGGCTGGTCCTGAACTCACCATGGAGCCCGTACTGGCCTTGGACTCAACAGTAATCCTCTTGGCTCAGCCTCCCCTCTGCTGGGATTATAGGCGTGTGCCACCAAGCTTGGTTTAGGTGGTGCTGTGGTATCAAAATTGGGTACTTGCTATTTGACTTAACACTTGCTAGGCAAATGCTGTAACTACTGAGCCATTTCTCCCACGCACCCCCCCCCCACACACACACACATACTGTTTTTAATATTTCTTTCATTGTATTGGATTTCTGAGCTTTTTATTGCAATGGATTATGGTGAGTTTCTTTTCTGGTTGAAGTTATTTGGTTCTGTAAGTTTCTTGTACCTAAAGATGAACTACCTTTTTTAGATTTGAGAAATTTTTTGCCATGAATTCAGTGAACACGTTCTTTATACCTTTTGTGCTATCTTCTGTTGCTTCTCCCATACCCATAATACTGAGGTTGGTTCTCTTGGAGTACCTGTTAAAATCAGTTACTTTTTTTCACATCTGATTTTGGTGTTATGCCTGTTTATGCCATTTTTTCCCTCAGCCTTGCCCTCGCATTCTAAAATTCTGTCCTTGCAATGTTCAAGCCAACTTCTCCTCCTTTCAAATAAAGTTTTCAATTACTGAACTACAGCTAGATTTCTTCGCAGATTTTTCTATTCTCTTTCTCAGTGTTTTTTCATATTCCAAATTGCCTTATTTCCTTCAGCCACCTTTCATTTGTGTCTTCTATATAGTCATTAATCCTCATATTCACTAGGATCATTATCTGTATAGTGAATTCCTCTTTAATTCTGCTGATCATTACTTGCATTTTTCTTAAAATGTGTTGTTTGAATTGACTGTTCAAAGAAACCAACTTTCCATTTGATATTTTACTTCCTGTCCTCCGAGTTCCACTATTTAAGCATTCATGACTACAGTTTCTGGTGTCTCTGGTGTTTCTGTGTGTGTCTCCTGCTGCTTTGTCTTCCCATAATTCTGTTGCTGAAGGACTGCACTTTAATGGCCTAGACAAGAGGTGTGTTTGTGTATGAGGGTGTGTACGGGGAGCTGAAAGTCATTTGAGTTCTATGCTGGGACTAGATAGTGAGAGAGGGAACCTAGCAGCCTCATGACCTCTTGTTCACTCCCAAGCCCCTTAGCAAAGCTCTCCCACAAGTCCTGGCATCCTTTCCCTGACAGTGGTACTCTCTGTCCTGCTACTACTCAAGCTGTACAGCATGTCAGTGGCCTTTCATTTCTCTCTGCAGCTGTCTCTTGTGCTAGTTTCTTCCTATCCAGTGATTAAGTGTATCCCCAGAATTCCTGATGTACGGCCTGTCTTTGGCTTCTTCTGTCATAAGCACTTCAGACTTATACTGTTTTCAAAATGGTTCTTGCCTACATCACTGCTTACTATGGCTACCAAGCATTGCTTCTCCCAAGCTTATCTTAAGTTCTGGAACACTTTTCAAGGGGAAGCTCACAGTGAATTTGGAGTTTGAATTACCTGTAGGCTTGTTTCTGAAGGCTGGGGCTAATAGCTGCTTTCAATTCCCACATCTGCTGGATTTGGGCTTACCTTCATCTGAATCTCCCAGCTCCAGGCTTACCTCAGTGTGTGATTGCTGGCAGCTCTTGGCCCTTTACAAGAATCCTGGGGCAGCTTCTTGGGCTGGTGTTTTCTTCAGGTTCTGACATGTATGTATGTATGGTTTCCAACCTTCCTGTGGCTTCCTTCCAAATCCTAGAATTCTCTTCCTTGTCCTAGCTAATTTGAGCAGGCAGGTTTTAACTATATCTCAACTTTTTGATTAAATTTCTAGGAGCCATTGATTATTTCTGTTACTTGGCTACCATCTTGCCAGTTGTACATTAACTTTTTGGTGTAAGCCTAACGTGTGTCTTGTCAAAGACAGTATTCATTCATTGCCTTCTATTTCCCAGTATGTGTGAAACACACTTCATTGATTTTTTTGCATGTTCATTATTTTATAAAAACTGGATATTGTAGATAGTATATTTAGTAGTATGGACTAATCTCTGCCCCTTAAGCTACTTGTTTATTGATTGATTGATTTTGTTTTATTGTTCTGTGACTCAGATGGATTTATTCATTGATGCCTGTTTGTCTCACATGGTACATCCCTGATCTGGTTCTTAAACAGATTTATTGTTAGATCTGTGTGTGTGTGTGTGTGTGTGTGTGTGTGTGTGTGTGTGTGTGTGTAATATTTGTTATCACCATGAAAGGATATATGAGAGACTCTCTTTGGAAGTCTTTTTCCTAGTCTCAGTGTTGAGTTGTTCTATAGTCTGATCTGAATATAACGATCTTCTTTGTCATGAGCAATTAGTGTGCTTTGAGGTGTTCTAGAAGCTTCCTCATTAGAGAATTTCTCTGCTCTCATAGGCACTGAAAGAGTATCAGGATTAATTTTCTCATGCTGATTTCTTCATCTGGTTCTTCATTTTGATATAAGAACTATTATTGGAAGAAAAGGAAAGATACTACATTTGCCGCATGACTACCAGCAGTATCCAGTGCAGATTTTCTACAGTCTACACTTTGGGAGGTGAAATATTATGAATTTTGCATCTGGCAAATCTCTCTGAAATAAAATGTTTTATGCTTCAGGAAGTTAAGATAAATAGGAACCGACACATGGCTACAGAAGCCAATCCAACAGCTGTCTTGCAATACTGAGCACTGCAGGAAAGGAGCTCTGCATTCTTTATCAACACACCCATCCAAAATTTTCCTACATAGCAGAAGTTAGCCGTGGCAGAAGGAGTGGGTTTTGCCATTTGGGATGTACAATTTCTGCAGAACACAGCTGTGGAAAGTAAGTTATGTTGATTTTCATTCAAATTCGGAAGCCACTGGGAGGCTTTTCTGTACTGCTCTTTTTGTGATAAAGGGGAATACCATATGCCAGTGTGAGTCCACTGAAAGTGTGAAGACTGTGGTTGCATTGTGGGTTGATGGCTGATGTCATTAGCTGGAGAAGTATAGGCTCCCACAAATCTTCTTAACTTTCTATACATTTTATTGATTAAAGTCATTTCAATTTATTCTAAATCTTTTGATCAATCTCCAATCAATAATTGATTTTGTTAATTTAACTTTTTTTGAGATAGCATCTTGCTCTTGAATCCAGTCTGGTCCTAAACTCACTAAATAGCTAAGCTATTCTTAAACTCACAGTAATCTTCCTGACTTAGCCTCCCAAGGCTGAGGGTGTAGATGAGGGCCACCATACCTGGCTAAATTTTATGTGGTGCTAGGTTCCTGATTGTAGGACATTATACATACTATGCAAACACTAACCATTGAGCTATGCCCTCAACCTTATTAATTTTACATATTTTTTGAGACACGGCTTCAGTCTGTGTCCCAAGGTGGTCACCAGCTCATTATGGAGCCAAGGCTAGTCTTGGACTCACAGCAGTCCTCCTGCCTGTTCCCTAGTGCTTGGATTACGAGTGTGCGCCACCATACTTGCCTTTATGTGGTTCTGGGGAATTGAATTCAGGGCTTTGTGCTTGCCAAGCAAGCTCTTTGTCTGCTATTCCTCTAGCTATGCCATTCCTCTAGCTCTTAATTTAACCTTTAAAAGATGTTTCTTTCAAATACTTTTTCATAGCTCTTCATACTGCTATTCCCAAACTCCCTCTGTTCCCATTCTTATTCTTTTGAATCCAAATTACATATTTTCTTTTGTTGAGTTCATTTTCCTCCATTATATATGTATACACACACACACACACACGCACACACACACACACACATCTGTATGTGACACATAATGTTTACATTGAACTTGAGTATATTATGCATATATATATATATATATATATATATATATATATATATATAGTGTCAAAATTACAATCTCTTCCCCTCACCTCTTTTGACCCTTCCACAATTTCCTCTCCCCCCTAACCCCCACTATCATTTCCATTTGATTCTTCTTCCTCCTCCTCCTCCTCCTCTTCTTCTTCTGATTCTGATTCTGATTCTTTTTAACTTATCTCTTACATACTTTCTTAGTTACGTTTTATTGCTGCGACAATAACCCACATCCAAGCTTAACAGAGAAGAAAGGTTTATTTTAGCTCACAATTTCAGGAGGTCTTGGTCCGTTTATGGCTGGCTGGCAATGCTGGATAAGTTTCCAGCAGTGCAACAGGAAGTCAGATGACTGAAGAGCTGAGCTAGAGATGGAATTATCCCTTCCAAGTCTAGCCCCAGTGATCCACTCCTTCTGGGTCAAGCCCTGTGATATACCTCTTCCAACCAGGCCTCATGTCTTAAGAGTGCAGAAAATTAATGCATTAACTCCCATAACTGAATCATCTTCCATTCTGTATTCATACTTGCGTGGTATTGATCCTTTGTTTAAGAGATTAACTGAGCTCATCAAGTTGGAATTTAGTTCTTTAAATAGTAACATAGCGTCCACACTACTCTTAAGTCATCTACTATGGAACTTGCCTAAAGATCTGCAACACAATCTTACATTGAAAGAACCTTAAGATTTGAAGTTGTTATGTATGGAGGAACTACTTTTTTATATTTTTAGTGATTCTGTGTAAAGGAATGTTGTATTTTTAAAATATTTCTAGTTTTGGTTTGCTAATTACTCATAACAACATAAATATTTGAGTTCAGATATACTAACAGTATGACTTTGAGAAACTTAAAAAATAGGACTTTTAGTTTCATTTGCTAGTAAATAAGGGAATAAACCATAGACACAGTCATTGGAGTATTTTGTGCTTCAAACAAAAAGCATATTGTCTAACTAGTAAGACTTTGGAAATATTAGCTGTTATAGTTGTATTTGGTGTAGCAGTTTTATAACAAAAAAATTGCAGTGCTTTTTAATTATCTTAAGGATGGTTAGTGATTCATTTACTTCTCAAAATAATACACCGCAGGTACTATTACAATCTTTTTTGAAATGTTCACCTAAGAGACGGTGATGGTGGCTCATCCCTTCATTATCTTGAGATCCTGTTAGCATTATTCTGTTCATTAAGAAAATAAATAGCTCATTATAGGATGATAAAGCAAATATGTAAAATTCTGTTATAGAAAAAGAAACCAAATCTTTCCCCATAATTTATACTCAGTTTTGTTTCTTTCATTTCATGAATTAAAAAATCTTTTATTTTTATAATTGACAACAGTAAAGTAAATGTAGACCTCGGAAAGATGTCGAAAACCTTGCCACATCTAAGATGGTTTACCACAAGTGACATAAGAATTTTTCTTTACTTACTTGGGCTTTTGTCTGAAATTGTCATTCTTTAATATACTTGGCCAGCTCAAGCATTACAAGTTATTAATGTCTGCAGTTTTCTGTATCAAAATTAGTATCTGTGATATAGAGCAGGATTCCCAGCCACTAGGCCATAGACTGAACTGGTTCATGTGGCTTGTTTGAAAAGGAGCTGCACAGCAGAAGTAAGTGGCAGAACAGCATGTGAAGTTCATATGTATTTACTGCCGCCTCATATTTCTTTCTGAGCCCTGTTTCTTTTTCTTTTTCTTCCCCAGTATTTGTGTGTGTATTGTATGTGTGTGCGCATGTGTGTATGTGTGGATATATATGCCATATACTATGGTTTCCTTGAGTTTGAGGATTTTGTGCACATATATATCATAACAGCATTGCAGTCCCTATCTGCCTTCCTTATTGGCTCTTCCTCTCCCTCTATCAACCCTCCTGAGTCCTATTATCACACCTATTTTGGTTCTTTCAAAAGGCATAATTTACAGAAATTTAAACAAAAAAAGATCTATTTGGAAGGCTTACAAATCTGAGAATAGAGATGGTCCAAGATGGTGGCCTGCATGAGCTAGAGCTGGAATGTCAATGGCTGATGAGCTGCGATCTAGAGCTCCCATCCAGGACTGTAGGACAGCTGGTGAGAGTCTGCTGCAGATCTGGTCCTTCAAAGAACAACGGTGAAGACTGGAGCCTGAAGATTAGTGATTGAACATCAGCGATATGCAGACAGGTGCAGGTCAAGAGTGGAGCGAATCTGTGATGAAGATCTGTGGTGTGTAGCAAGTCAGTGCCCCTAGACAATTGGGAAGGTGAGAGCTTTCCCAGAAGAAGAAAATTTAACAATCTTCTTCCTTCCTTCCTTTCATACATTTTGAGTTTCCAGTTGGCCCTCCCACATCTGGGTGGGTGTTCTTCCCTCATTCGCTGGCCCACAAGTCACTCACACTGTAATCCAGGCTGGTTCTCAGTTCCCAATCTAGGCGTGGTTCCCATACCCTAATCCAGGTGTGGTTTCTGATTCCCTCAAATCGACATAATCTCTTCAACTATCACAATAGCAGTTATCATTGATCGAGATACCTTAATCCTTTGGCTTATAGCCTTTACATCACTTAATAAATTGTCGTGCTGTGGAAGGATACATTCTAAGACAAGTTACTTTCTTTGTCTTAAAGATCCATGTCTTCTGTTGTACATAAGGTCTGAGTGTATATATTTCTTTTAATTTCCTGCAAGTTATTCTGACATTTGACAAGAATCATTAACAATTTTCTTATATTTTCTTTTATATTTGTCGTTCGATTTCCCTCAGACTGTTGTTAACCACTTTCCTTTTTTCTGTCACTAGTTAGTGACTCTGTCTAGATTGTGTGGTTGTGCACTTGCTTTCTCTCTTAATGGGGGTTGTATTCCATTGAAATCATTGGGAACTTTATTCATATAAGGAAGATGTGAGAAAAAAACTGTACCAGAAGCAGTATAGAATGGCCTTGCTTGCTTTTTTTGAAAGGTAAGAAAAAAATTGATTTTAGCAGTAAACTAGGGAACAGTGATTTGACTTATAGGAAGATGACTTTCATGAAGATTTCTAGTTTTTCTGCATGTGAGATAATTGATCCCTGTAAGGAAAACTATTTTTGTAGTGGAGGATTGGTATAATAAATAGCACAGAACACTACCACAGAAAGTTAACACATAGGAATACAGGCATATTTACTAGCTGTATAGTTTACCAAGTAATTACCTTGTCTTTTAAAAAATCTTATTATGTATAAATACAATTCTTTTTTCAAAAGTATCTATGTGTTTGTATATTCATTTAATAATCTATTTAAATATTTGAAGTCAGGTCATTTTAAATGCTAACCTGTTCTCAAAATAATTTTTCTTTGCCTTAGATAACTTGGGAAGTATTTTCCAAGGGAAATACTTAGTTAACTGATTGAGTTAAAATTCAAAGTCGGTAACTTATGCTACCATCCTATACTGGTGAGTGGAAAGCACTCACGAGTTTAGTGTGACACTTTGTTTTTCTTTTGTCTTATTTTGAGCTCTGTTCATTAAAAATCCCAACTTAACAGAAAACATGAACATATTTTTTTTTAAACTTGTTTTGCAACTCTGTACAGAGTCTTCATTTTCAAGACTATGACAGCAGTTTTCTTTTTTATGTACATGATATGTGCTTTAAGGTAATCCTTTTTAAAAAGTTTTTCCTTTGAAATACATACTCAAAACTTTATTTCCTAATGAATCAACAAATATTATTTTCGTGGTTCTGTTTAGTTGGGAACTAAATTATATACTGTATTGTTTTTGTTGTTTGAATTTAAGGGATTTAGACATTTTTCAGATCTTACTACATAAGGGAAATGTTGAAAGATTATTGAATTTTGACAGTTTCTACAGATAATAAAAATACTGATTAGAAAAATAACCTTAAAAATGGCAACAGTAAGCTGGGTGTGGTGGCACATGCTCATGTTCCACTACTCTGAGAAACTGAGGCAGGAGAATTTCAAGATAGAGGTAAACCAGTTCAACTTGGGAAGTTTAATAGCTTAGTGAGATCCTGTGTAAACATAAAAAATGAACAGAGGTCTGGGGATACAGTTTAGTGTGCTGACCATGGATACAGTCCTCAAAGGCAAAAGAAAACAAAAACAGCAACAGCAAAAACCATTTTAGTTTCTATCTGTAATGATTTAAAGGCATATTATATGTTTTCTTTGTTCTGTTCATGGGTGGCTTAGCATAGATTTCCTGTGATTTATTTTAGTGATGAGAAAATTAGTTGCTGAATATCACATTCACCTTGAAACTGGGAGAGTTCTTTTATACTGTTTTCTCAAACAGTAAGGCATTCGTTCCTCCCCTCGTGTTTTGTGTGCATGCAGTTGTCTAAGCAGAATTCATGTAAGAACTGTTTTCTGTACATTTTAAAGATCTCTTTACCACAGTTAAGTATAGAGACACCCCCTATTTTTCCATTGCTTCTGCCATTAAAGTTATAATCTTTAATTCTGTGAATCATTGTCCAGATGCCCAAAGCACTCAGTGCCAGGCACATGGAGGGGGGTTATAAATACACTACTATTTTAATGAGAAAGCAAGGAGTAGGCAGATTCTTTTCTGAATCTTTAGTATTTTATGAAGATAATTTTCTTGTATTTTCTTTTTGACATTAAAGTTTTGGATTGGGCACAATGAACTTTTGACTTTGTGGGGATATGAAGTTTCTGTTACTTATAGTGAAAAGTGATGTAATATTGCTAAGTAATGTTGTTCTGAAATCACTTTGACTAAAATTCTTGATACCCCAATTTCCTGTGTTAGCCAACCTTTGTTTTACTATGTTTTTGATATTCTCTGAGTTAAATCCTTTCGGTAATGATTCTTTGGAATTTCAGCATGTTAACATATGTTACATGCTTACTTAGAGTAGTATCACATGATTGTAGCATTCCATTATTCAAAAGCACCCACTTGCTGGTTGTTTTACTTGAATTCTCAAATTGTTTGTACTGTTTTATAAGGGAGAACATATTACATTTAGAAGACCAATTTTTCCCAGGGTGTAGAATTACTTGTATTTTAAAAAATTCTTTTCCAAGGAGGCAGAAACAACTAACTTTGTTTTCTCGTCTTTGGATACTTTTCCTTGATTAGATACTGCTAAGTCTTTGTTCAAAGATGGGAAATGGGGAAAAAAAAGAAAAGAAAAAAAGGCATGTGAGTTCTGACTATATGTTTATTTGAATTCCACCATTTTATTAACTCAAAAGTATGATACAAATTTATAGTTTTATTTATTTGATTGAACAAGGATTGTCATAAATTCCAACTTTTATCATATGATCAGAGTTTTCCTGGACAACTTAGGATTTTTGCTTTTGCCAATGAATTTTGGCCTTACCCTGTACAAGATATTAGTTATTGGTTTGGAACTAATGACTTGGCTTGTTCTTTCTTACCCCTCCCACCAAACCTAACCTCAGGACAAGATTGAGAAAAGGTTGATAGTTGAAAAATAGTTCTGTATGCTTCTGAGTATCCCGGGCTATGCCAGAATATTGCATGCAGCACTATTCTTGTGGTTTTCTACCAAGGCCCAATCCAAAAGACATGGGAAAGCTTGCAAAAACCTTCTTCTACTATACATTTAAGCCTTGCCTTTATATTGCTGAATAATTAGCCAGTTAGTCAGACCTGTGAAAGGGAGGATCTCATTCTCTACTTAAGATAAAAATTTCATTGTTCCTGCAAAACATTTTGTTTAAAAGAACACAAAAGAAGAAACTTGAAAATGGCCTGCTTTTTTCCTCTTGCAATTTTTCATCGTATAAAATGCAATTTAAATGTTATGGGTTATTTTAAGATTGCTATTCTTGACTAAAGGCCAAAATTGAGCCTTTTATCAATATCAAGTCTTCTTTTACGCCAATGTTGTTGATTAAGTACAGATTTCTTATTATCACATGACTTCATGGTACCCTATTATTAGTGTCTTCTGAAGTAAGTAAATTCATAATGATAATTTATTTTCTCATTCACCAAATTGAGGTAAGAGATATTCTGATGAAATTGAAAGTTGATTGAGTCTGTAATTTTAAGCTTATGCAGCAGGCTTCTATCTGTGGCATTATGCTATCAGAGTGATTAAAAATAGTAAAGAATACAGTTTTGCACTTCTGATCAAATGGCAGCTGAGTAAAAGTACTGTACAATGTCTGCTTGTGGACCCATTTAAAAATTTGAAAACATAGTCAAAAACTGCCTGTTCAATGTAGGTAGGACAGGGAGGAATGTTTCAACAATTGAAAGGAGGCCATGGAAAGGTCAGAAACCCTCAAAACACATCAGAAGCAGGGTTATACAGTAAGCCTGGAGAAGACCTAGGCTGACTATGAAGGATTGGGAGCTGCTGACATTTACAGACCGCCTGGAACCTTAGACCAAGGTAAGCATGAATCCTGGAGATGTGGGAATTGGCAGTAGCTAGTAGTCTCAGCCTCCAAAAAAAGGAGCCTGTGGGTAGTACATACTACAAACACAATGCAAGCTAGTAAAGGCCTTCTGGAGCCTAGATCAGAAGCACTTCTCAGCAGCCATAATAGCCAGTGACCTAAGCAGGAGCCATAAAAAAGAGAAAGGCACCTGAGGCTGAACTGATCAGAGTAAAAGACAGCTCAGAAGAGCACATCAGGGCTTTGGGGTCAGCCTTAAACAGTGCCTAGGAAGAAACTGGCACAAGAGACAGTTGTGGAGAGAGAAGGGTCTCCAGCCTCCCGAATGGCTCAAGTGTAGTGGGAGCACCTCCAAGGGTGGAGAGCCCCAACCTCAGGGGGGGAAAGCCAGGATAGGCGGGAGAGCTTTACTGAGGGGGGTTGGGGTGAACGAGACATCTCAGAGGCCTGTGAACAGTTAGGTCTTCCCTCATTGCCAATTAGCAGCACAGAACTCGAGGAATTTCAGCACTCCCCCAACCGCACTCACATAGCCCTTGAAAGAAATCTCTCAGCTAGGCCCTTGAAATGAAGTTCTTAACAGAAGCATGGGAAGAAGACAGAATAACAGGGCACCCACAGAAATGCCTGAGACCCCAGAAATTAATGTCATGGGCCTTGAAATAGTGGACCTTATGTGGAAGAAGTCAAAAAGCAAATAAAGAAGTTGTGTTTCCAGTTCAAACAATATATCCTCAAAGATATACAAGCAATGATCAGTGGCCTTAAAGAGGAACTTATTAAACAAATAGTGGACATCATGGATATCAAGCTCACTGATAATATAGAAGCCACAGATAAAAAGTTGGCTGAGGTAAATAAGGAAATGCAAGATATGAAGGAACATTTTGATAGGGAAGTAGAAATTTTGAAAAGGTTTCTGGCTGAAATTCAAGATATGAAGGCAGGGAAAATTGACTCGAACATTGTGAGGGCAAAATTTCAGACCTTGAAGACAAGGTTGAGGAAACAAATGCCATAATTGGTTAAAACTCCAAAAGTAGAAATGAAGAAAGTACCTGGGTGCAACAACTGATTGGTGATTCAAAGAGAACCAATTTCAGAATTACAGGTGTGGAAGAAATAGCAGAAGATAGCACCAGAGCTTTAAAGAATTTATTCACTGATACCATACAAGAAAATTTCCCAAATCTAGGAAAAGAAATTAATTTTTAAGAAGCTTGCTGGAGGAATGACTCAGTGGTTAAAGTGCTACCCTACCAAACACTCAGTGCTAAGTACTGAGTTTTATGCCCCAGGACCACAAAAGCCAGTGTGGTAGTGCATGCCTGTAATCCCAGCAGTCGGGAATCTGAGAGAGGAGGATTGCTTTGAGTTCAGAACCAGCCTGGACTGCAGAGCAAGACTGAGTCCTCACCCCCCTCCCCCCCCAAAAAAAAAAAATCAAAACAGAACAAACAAAAAATATCCAAGAAGCTTTTAAAACACCAAATAACGTCAACCATCAGTGAGACTCACTACAGTACATCATAATCATAACCTAAGTAACACAAGATAAAGAGAGAATATTAAAAGTGAAAAACAGACCATTCTACCAAGGAAAACCCATTCGAAGTACCACAGATTTCTCAATGCAAACATTAAAAGCCAGGAGAGACTGGAGATACTAAACACATTCTCAGTGTAAGGGAAAAGAGTCTTCTGTTCTTTGAGATCTATACTTGGTGAATGATTTTCAATTAGAAGGAAATCCTTCAATCTGGTAACTAAAAGATCCCCACTTGAATCCACAAGCATGAATTTCATATGTCCCAGAAAGCAAGGTAGTCAAGCCTAAAAAATCAGCAAATACAACCGTCCTATTTAAAATATCATTGTTATGGGAAGAATCAAGTAGTAAATGGCCTAATTTGACAGAATTTCTTGATCTCTGGGAGATAAAAAATTCTCAATCTCCCAATTTATTAAATGAAAAATCTGAGATGCAAAAACTTGAGTGAGTTATATGTTCATGCGTATTAGGGTGGGGTTAAAAGCCAGATTATAGAAGGCTTTGTGTTGGGCTCTATCAAAATACATGACCTCTGTGGAAAGTTCATACATTTATACTTAAGCTAAGCATGTCTGAAATCTAGCTGTGTGTCTTTATTCCCTTTGTTTCTGACTTTTTGGTGAATAAAGTGAGAAGCATAGGTCTTTACACTGTTAATAACCAAGTATTTTTAATACTATAAATGATCTTGAGGAGGTTACTTCAGCTGGAATTCTTTCTTCCTTCTTTCTTTTTAACTGAAACCATTGGTCTGACTTAAGTCAGAAGGAGTAATATTGTGGCATCTGAGGGAGAGGCCTATCCATATGGCAGCTTTGCAGAAGGTTAAAGTATCTGGAAGGCATACATGCAGAGTCTTTGTTCTAGACTTAATTTTAGAAACTTCTTAATTTTAATGTGTTGTCCATGGCACAAAAGAAATTTTCAGTGGGAGACTCTTGTGGTGTTTGAGGTAACAACTCTTATATTACTAGAATCCCTTAACAACAAAGCCAGCAGGAATGATTCCCTCTGTCCTAATGATTTTCTTTGGCTTTTGCATTCTCAAAAGCACTCTATATCATGGCTAGACAGTATTGAATTTCCATGTTTAGATGTACACTCAGAATTTAACATTTTTCTTTTTGAATTGTATAGTAACACTGCAGTGTTATCCAAATACATCAAAAAAATCTGAGGATCATTGTAACTCCAAATGCTTGAGTTGTGTAAAAGGATAAATTCTCAGTAACCACATCATGACTTGTAGTTCTCTTCCTTTTTTAATTTTAATTAAAGAGAAAAGATGGGAGAACTTTCTTGATCCAGTTTTTTTTTTTTAATTTTAGGTTATGTTTTCTGTCCTAATGTCTAAAAAAAAAGTAAGATCAAGTCTGTCACTGTCATTCCTCAAACATTTGGCATATATTCATGAGAAATGTGCACCCACCTTCTCTGTAAGAATTGAGTTCAAGGCTCCGAATGTTTCATAACAAAAGCTAGGCTCTATACCAGCCAGACTGGAGGCAGTGGACTTGCACAGGATTCTGGAGCCAGATTTCAGTAAATGGAAACATTAAATCCAGATTGAATTATTTGTTCCACAGAAGAATAGTCATCCTTTTTTACATTGTACTTTTAAATAACCTCTTGATAGGTTTTGATCACATTATTTCTTTATATCTCAGCAAAATGTCTAAAAATATCTAAATACTCTTTTCTAACTAATGGTCCTCCTCTGTTATAGTCACATGCCCATCTTAATTGGACTGCTTTTTCACTGAAATAAGGTTCTTTAAAATGTATGTGTGCATGTGTGTGCATGAGTGAAATCAGAACTATCGCTTTTTCATTTTGAAGTGAAACTGAAAAATTACAGGTTGACATTTTGCACTGAAAAACTGACAAGATATCTTGATTCACCAAGAACCATTGCAGGTTAAGACATGTTGGTAATCAAGAGCAACATTAAAAGCCATATCTAATCAGCTGCCATCCTTTAGACACATTTCATTTTCAGAGTCTTTCTACCAGCGTATTTATGACAAAATAGACAGTGTAAGTGTTGTAGAATTACTGCGTATTAATGGAAAAATTGTAAACATGCAGTTCAAATTAATATTACTTGCAAGACATATTTGTAGAACATACATCTATAGAAACTTTATTGTAAGATCATAGAAAAATAGTTTAGCTATTTCTTATAAGGTTTGAATCTTTCCTGCTCAGAGAGGATTACTGCATTATTTTTTACAGCATTTAAGTAAGTTCATGAATGATGTGTTAAGTGGAAGTTTCTAACTTAGGTTGCTACATGTTTTCATTCTCATAAATTATTGGCTGCTGCAGAAAATTTCAATAGTATTTCAGTGCTTTTTTCCTTCTTGTCTGAAGAGTTTTAAAAATATGTCATTGTGACAATTAATGCTTGATTGTCAACTTGGTTGGTTTGAGAGCCTCGTGGCACATCACACAGAAGCATACTTGACTACTGTATCTGGTCACCAGAAATTTCCTCTCTGCTGCTGTTTTCTTCTCTGCTTCCTGACACTAGGAGTTAAGCAGCTTGTGTCACCATGCCCTTCTTGTATGATATGTCTATTGCAGAGCTGCCAGTCCGTGGCTGTAATCTGTGAAATCCTCAAGATCATGAGCAAAAATAGTCTTCTTAATTTAAGTTATACTTTCTGGATATGTGATTCCTGTGACAAAATACAGTCACATTCTAGAAACTTCCTTATGTAGCATTTTAGTGGATTCTCATGGCAGTTATACCCCTTGACATGCTACGTCGTGACTCTGTATGATCTTTTCTGATATCTGATTCACTTTCAGGATGATAGCCCAACAGTTTCTTAGACCCTTAAGTAAAAAGCCACTTGGCCCAACTAGAAATAAATTGTTGCCCAGGGTATCTACATCTGATAAAATTTGCTAAGTTCATATGATAATACATTGACCTTTATTCTAGTTCTTAAACTTATCACTTTTATTGCTTTTTTAGGATATTTTGCTTTGTCCTTGGATAGGAAGATTCTTCCCCAGGGGATTATTATGTATGGCGGAGTTTTTCCCTTCTCTGAGACCTCAACTCTATTAAGATGTCTTCAGAGAGCCCTTTTGATTCTGCTCTCTGAAAAATTGGCCTTCCACTAGTCTTTAACTTTTCATTTATTTTATTTCCTTTATAGAATGTAGCATCATTGGTAATGATTTACCTTGGTCTTCCTTCAATTTTTCTTGTCGTCTTTCCTTTTCCTACCCCATTATGAACAGTGTAAGCTCAGAAGAGTTAAGGCCCTTGTCTGTTTTGCTCACTTGGTCTTCAGTAGCTAGAACAGTGCCTAGAATTAAGTATGCACTCAGTAATATTTGTCGAATAAATGAATAATTTTTGCATATTCAGCTGCTTTGCCGCATTAGAATAGCTAAGAAGTGGAACCAAATGGATGGAGCTGAGTGAACTTAACTCTTTGCTATATTGTGCTTTTTTTCTGTAATTCTGGGTATAGAAATGGTAGTTACAGTTTGAAACTTAGTGGACTTTTCAATAAATATTGGGGCTATATTTGCTTGCTTTTGTATCACTCTTCACATGAGGATTATTATTCACCAAATAGCATCGCATGTGCTATGTGCAGTGCTCTGTAAGCAGTGTGTATGATGTGTGAACATAAGCAAGATGTTCCTCTGCTAACAGTTATTTCCATTACAGAATCACTGTATTCTGAATAGGTGGGAAATAGTTTTCTTCAAACTTCATGAATTAAATTCTGTGGGAAAATACTCTAGGTCACTGAGACAACTTTGGCCCTAAGTATGCTGAAAATCAACAGAATATCCCCTCCCTTGCTAGCAATTATTTTCATATTAAATACATCGGCATATATTTTGATTTCATGGAAGTCTTGTTTGCCCGGTATTGAGAGTAGCTTAAAATAGATTAGAAGGGCATTCTTTCAGTTTTTATAGTGTTGAATATGCCAAAGAAAGCTTCCTTATGTCTTTAGCATCTGTAGGGAAAATTAGGGGAAACAATAAATCGAGAAATGTTTAAAAAAGAGAAAACTGGGAATGCTATAATTGATACTCATTTTTACACTTAAGATACATGAGAAATTTGAAATTATATATTGTTATATTATAATTATAATATAATTATAATAATAAATATAAATTATAATATTATGATTATAATTATAATATTATCATATTATATGATATTAGGACAAGCCATAAAAACAAGTGGTCTGGGGCTTGAGGAATGGCTCAACATTTAAGCATTTGTGTTTAATTAAGCATTAAATACCTGAGTTCGATTCCCCAGGACCACATAAGCTAGACATGGTGGCACATACCTTTAATACCAGCACTATGGGAGGCTGAGACAGAAGGATTACCGTGAGTCCAAGGTGAACCTGGGCTAAACTGTGAGTTCAAGACCAGCCTGAGATATAGAGTGAAACCCTGTCACATAAAAAAAAAATTCAAGTAGCTTGTATCAATATGTGTATTTGTAACTATATCCATACTTTATGCATAAGAGCAAGTTTAGGAAATAACCTCACTTATTTGTATGGTAGCACTGATAATCCACTGTTGAGTAGTGTGAGTGAAAACTTTAAACTCCTTGATATGGTATAAATGTCTTTTATTAAGAAACCAGCCTACTTTTTTGTCTTTCTGTCTTACTGTTTACCTTTGCTCTTTTACCTACGTGTGTGTGTGTGTGTGTATGTGTGTGTGTGTGTGTGTGTGTGTGTGTGTGTATGCGTATAATACATGATAGTTATATCGAACTTGAGAATTTTGTACATGTATTTTGCATCAGCTTCACATTCCCTTTCCTTCCCTTCTGTTACCTGGTTTCCAAAATCTCTCCCAATTGACCTTATTATTAATTTATATTCTGAGTTTCTTCTATTAGAGAAGCCATATGATATTTAACCTTCTGATTCAATTCGCTAAACATAATGATCTTAAGTTGTATCCGTTTACCTACAAATGCGTCAAATACTCTGTTTATTGATGGTTATTTTCGCATCTTCCACAATTTAGCTATTATTAGTAATGCTGCTATAAACGTGGGTATTCTTTTATCGTTATTGTGTGGTGCCTTTAACTCTTTTTTCTTTTGGAAATACACCCAGAAAGAAGTATCACTGTCGCAAAAGGAATATCTATTTTCAGGGTTTTTTTTTTAGGACTGTCTGTACAGCCTTCCCTAATGGTTGTACCAGTTTACATTCCCACCAGCACTGTAAAAGGATTTCTATTCTCTGAACCTTCAATAGTATCTGTTGCTTTTTGAGTTCTTGATAGAACCATTGTCACATAACTTATGTCAGCATTGTTTTGATTTGTATTTCTTTAATGGGTAAAGTTGTTGAATATTTTTTAAATTTATTTGCTAGGCGATTATACTTTTTCATCTGAGAACTGTCTATTCATTTCTCTTGCCCATATTGTAATTGGATCTCTGATTTTGAAAGATCTGTTTTTCTTTATTTCTTTGTATATTTTAGTTATTCTTCTATCCAAAGTGTAGGAGGTAAAATTTTTTCCATTTTGTCAGTTCTCTTTTCGTTCTGTTGTTTCCTTTGTCATACAAAATTTTTAAACTTGATATAGTCCTATTTGTCAATTCTGAGTTTCTTTGTTTTACATTAGGTGTTTGATTGATAAAGTATTTGCTCACACTTGTATTTTCAGGAGTTTTACCTATTTTGTCTTCCAGAAGTTTCCATGTTTGTGTTTTAATATTTATGTCTTTCATCCACTCTCATTTGTTTTTATTACAGGAAAATCAATGTATGTCTAAATTCATTCTTCTGCGTGTGGATAACCAGGTGTCCCCACATCATTTATTGAAGAGTCTGTCCTTTATCCAGTGTATGTTTTGGGCCCATCTTTTGATGATCAAAGAGTAGAGAATACTGGAGGTTTCCTCTGCATCCTCGCTTCTGTCCACTTGTTTGAACTGTGCCAACATGATGTGGTTTACCTCAGTGTTGCTTTGTAATACAACTTAATGTCTGGAATCATGAGGCCACCTACTTTTGTCTTGGTGCTCAGAATTGCTTTGGCTATTCTGGGTTTCTTTTGGTTCCATACAAGTTTTAGAATTGTTTTTTCTAATTCTGTGACAAATGTTAGCATTTTGGTAGGAATTACATTGAATCTCTGTATCAGTTTCGGCAGTATAGCCATTCTGACAATATTAGTTTTATCTATCCAGGAACAGTTGTCTTTCCATTTGCTAAAGTCCTCTTCAATTTCTTTTTCAGCATAGTGTGGTTTTCATAATAGAGTTCCTTCAGTTCCTTGGTTAGGTATATTCCTAGATATGTACTTCCTTATAAATACTGTCTTGAGATTGTGAATTTGACACTTTGACTTACACCTTTACACATTAGGGTGTGAACTTCTGTGGGGCAGTCATTTTATGTTTGAAGTTGCATAGAGTTTCCATCTGCTTTTACTTGACTTGTGGTCTTGAAGATCATGCTTGGCCCATGGGATATTACAGTGTGCCCAGAGGATGTGGAGTTTTGTCAGCCAGTGAAATATGCCTGGCTTTTTTTTTTCTTTTTTCCCCCCTAGCTTTCATTGCTCCTCATGCTGTGTGGTCTTTTTTGAACCGAATTTATATTTAAAGAGAACTACTCACTCTCTTTATCATTTTCTGTGACTTTTTAAAGGAGGTGTGTGGAGGAAATATCTGAGCCACAAGTTGGAATATTGGCAATGGGAAATTCTAAAACTGTAAGCTTAAAGTATCTCACATCACTCTTCACAAATGTGTATTTAATGAAGAAGTGTTATATTTCAGATATGAACAACTGTCAACATTTTTTTCAGGCCAGTTTTTGACTCCGTGGTTTGTCTGTGATCCAAATTATTTTTTTTTACTTGTTTTTAGGCATTACTGCAGTCTTCAGTTAAGCAACAGGTAGAAACTATTGAAAGACAGTACATCTCTGCAATTGAGAAACAAGCACACAAGTGTGAGGATCTACTCAATGCTCAGGTAATAAAACTATGTGTCCATTATCTATTTATGCGTTTCTGGTGATACCCCTCCCCCAAGAGCTGAATGACGATTTAGTTTCTGTTTATTTACTATTTATTCTTCTCAGTGTTTTTGGAGAAAAAATATGCTTATATAAACTCAGACATTGAGAATTTTGTGATAGACCCAAAATAGCACTAAAGTTTTAAAATATGTATGTCTCTTAATTATTAGTATTACATTAATTTTGGATTATAATACTTATCAAACAGAGGCAGCACCATGTCATCGAAAAAACTTTAAGTGAGCCAAATTAATAAATACCATTTGAGTTATTAAATTTACTTTTAAATACTATATAGCAACATAAAATGGTAAATATTAATTGTGTAACAAAGCATTTAATTAAACTTGTTACCTTTTGTTTCATTTAGACATTAGCTTTTATCTCAAATTTTAGTGATTTTCTTTTTAATGTCATAAGAGGCTTACATCATTAACTGCTTTCCATGAAGCAATCAATTGAAGAGAACTATGGATGCATAATAATATAAATTATATAAGAATTTCTTTGCAATACTTTTCAATAATACAAAAGCTGCAGTACGAAAATTAAATCATCTTTTATTTAGATGGTGTGTTATAGAGAATGGGGAGAAAATTACCTACAATTTAGTAAACAGAATCAAATGTGGAACTTAAATGAAGATTTAAAAATATGCCCATACATTTTTAAGGTGGATTGGTTCTATTAAATGTTTTTCAATTTAGACTTATTAAATTGCTTGGAAGAGGTAATATACAGGGAATTTTATAAATTTGATGTAACAGTTCAACTACTGTGGGTCATGAAATACCAGACCCTAAAAGCTATATAGTATGTGACTTTATAAACACACCCAAAAACAAATCACAGAATTAAGGTCACAACTGTGAAGCAGCATAAGCTGTGTATTACCCAAGTAAGATAGGACATGTCCATTGTCTTTGGACAGCAAAACTTTCTGTTTCAGTCATGCTGCATATATATTGACTATTTTCTTGGGATTCTGTTTTAGGTCCTTAACCTGGGAACTATACTGACAGTATATTTCCTATGTGGAACATTACCTGTCATCACTGGAAGTGAAAGAGAGCCATTAGATTTCTTATCAGGAATTAAATATTCTGAACTGGAATTGACATGTCCATTCCTATGGCCCCAACTGATCATGCTAGGGCCAGGTAATATTCCTGGCAGGATCCTACCATGAACCCGAAAGGGAACAAGCAGGAAATATCTGAGGAGTAGTACTACTATACCACATTCTGCTCTTGTGATCGTCACAAATGCAGTTATCTTTCTCTCAGGCAAATTTATGTATCCTGTCCCTACAGAAAAAAAGTTTGGGAGTTCCATCCTGCCATGACCTCATACTCAAAAGCCTAGTGATTCTTCGTAATCAGGAGTTGATTAATGTAATTTGTACATTATCAGGTGCAGATATGGCCTCTTTTAACATGAACTAGAAACTAAAATGTTGTTTACTTGCAGTGTGTCTCATATATAATGGGAACCAAACATTGGACAAGATGAAGGATTGACGACACATAGCTCTGTCATTATTATGTAGCAATGGCAGGTTCTCATTGACTTAGCAAAAATGTTTGCCCTGGGGATTAGGATTGATCAGTGATTAATCATGATTTTCTTTTCAGGTTTTGAAATAAAACCCCTAGTGCTTTTCTAGGTTGTTTTGTCAGTTTCTTTGTTACATTTAGTGTGAATATCTGTCATCATAATTTTTCAGCCTGCTTCCTGACTTTAGAAAATTGAGGGCCCTGGGCTGTGTTTGGCTATTTGACAGCAAAACGTTCAGCACAGTGGTTCTTGTGCTTGCATAATTTCTTTCCTTCCTTCCTTCCTTCCTTCCTTCCTTCCTTCTTTTCTTCCTTTCTTCCTCCTTCCTTTCTCTTTCTTTTTCTCTTTCTCTCTCTCTCTTCCTTCCTTCCTTTCTTTCTTTCTTCTCCAGTCTTTCTTTCATCTGTTCATTATAGTTAGCTGTTTTTCTTACCCACAATTGTTTAACTTTTCCTAAATTTAGTATATTTATATACATTTCCCTCATGCTAATCTTTCTGTCTGTGTTTCTTTCCACTTAATTACAGATAACTTTGTTATATTTAGCATTGGTAGAAGAAACCTCAGTGGTTTCCTTTCATTAAATGTAGTCCAAATGAAAGTCTTCAGCAAGCTGTTACAGCTTTGCTGGGTCTTTGGAGATGCTTTAATCCATTGAGTTATCAGCATTGTGACCAAAACACAGCTGTTTCAGTACTCTGTGTAAGAACTGAGTGTACCTGTTTTTTGTTGCTAATACGTCTTCTTAGTTTTTTCCATCATAAATTGCAGTTAGGAACTGGTTGTCTGTACAAGTGCCCAAGTTCTGAACTTTCCTGTTTCTTATGAGTTGATACTGTGAGTTGTCTTTTTCCTCTGAAGTCATTGGAGAATTGGTGTTTTTCTTATAATGTCTCAACAAAAGTAGACAACAGAGTAAGCTGAGTGTGATGGCATATGCCTGTAATTCCAGCATTTGGAAGGCTAAGGCACAAGAGTTATCATGAAGTCAAGGCCAGCCTGTGCTACAAAGTCAATTTGGACCAGCCTTGGCTACAGAGTGAGACACTATCTTAAAAAAAAAAAAAAATAGACAACAGCATGGATACAGCCAAGTTGCAGGTTAAAAAATTTAACACATGCAGATCAGCTGTTTCTGTACACTGGAAGAATTGGGAAGGATATTAAGAAAGGAATCTCTTTTCCAGTAGCACTGAAAGAAATAAAATGTATAGTAGTAAGTAAACTAAGGTTAAAAGTTATACATTGAAAACTGCAAAGAGTTCCAAAGGAACTGCATAAAGTTATCAAAGGAATTTAAAATTACGAAATAATTAGAAAAATTTGCCCTTTTCATTAATTAGAAATACTTGATGAAGAGTTCTGAAATTACAGTAGGATACCTACATACAGAATCGTAAGAAATTCACTATGATGAAAATGAAAGGAGAAATGATTTATAGATAAAATTATATAAAAGTTAGAATTTACTTTTCCAGTGATATTTTTGAGATGCCATTTTAAGCTTGTAGTTAAATATTAATAGCAACATTTTTTTGAAACAAGGTCTCACCCTGGTAGTTCAGGTTGGTACTCAACTCACTATGTAGCCCAGGCTGGCCTCTAACTGATGGCAGTCATCCTGCCTCAGCCTCGTAAGTGCTGGGATTATGGGCATACACCACCATGCACAGTTTATGTATTGCTAAGGAATCGAACCCAGGTCCTTCTGCTTGTTAGGCAAATGATTTAACTGCTATGTTACTCCTCCAGCCCCAATATTTTTTAATAGCTGGGTGTTTCTTAAGCATCAGTTAGTTCAAACTTTTCTCTTTCTGCTTGTCTCTTTCTGTGTCTGTGTCTGTCTCTTGTTCCCTCAGGCGTTTAAGGTAAAAAGCATACGCTCAGAAGTGAGACTGAATTTATTTCTGTTTTTTTTTCTTTTTCTCATGCAACTATCTTAATTGGGGAAAGTTTTTTTAACCTATCTATCCCTATTTTTTCTCAACTATAAAATAGATATATAATAGATATTCAAAATATGGAGTACTATATGACATAAATTCTGCTTATTATTTATAATAAAGCTTGTCACATTGTAGCTTTTTGGTTGACACTGCATTATTATCTCTTATCCAAAATTATTTGCATAACTCAGGGATATCTGCCCTTTTGTTTTTCTGGTGCGCCTTAAGTGAAGAATTTTCTTGGGCCACATATGAAGTATCTAGTATAGTTAGTGTGTATAAAAAATCAACTTTTCCTTTTTTATTACAACATTGTTATTACAACACTTTAAAATTTTAGAGAGGGCCACATAAACATAAAACTAGTGGGATGTTGGACCTTGTTTTGTGAAATTAATGCATTAGATGTAATTTTCTATGAATTCTAAAGGTGTTCATCAGATATTTTGGTTCTAATTTTACTCTTTGAGAGTTTCATTCTTGAAGATAGATGCTCACAAATATAGGTGCTGCCAGAAGGTGAACATGAATAAGACATGATTGTAAAGCAAGGGATATTTGTCTCTGAGAAGGTAGTTCTTATCTTGATATTTGAGTCAAGAAATATGATCACAGTCTGTTGCATCTCTTTTTACAATGTTGATAGTTTCCTTTGTTGTGCAGAAACTTTTTAGTTTGATAAGATCCCATTTTTTTAATAATGGGGATAATTTCTTTTGCTGTTGGTGACTTGTCAAGAAAGTCTTTGCCTACCCCTATGTCTTTTAGAAATTTGTCTACTTTGTCTTCAGGAAGGTTTAGTGTTTCATTTTCAATGTTTAAGTCTTTGATCCACTTTGATTTGATTTTGGTGCATGGTGATAGATGTGTAGCTAGATTCATTCTTCTGCATGTGGATGTCCAGTTTTCCCAGCACCATTTGTTGAACAGGCTGTCCTTTTTCCATTGTATGCATTTGGCCCCTTTGTCAAAGATTAAGTAATTGAGGGCATTTGGGTTTGTCTCTGCATCTTCAATTCTGTTCCACTGGTCTATCTGTCTATTTTTGTGCCAGTACCAAATTGTTTTTACAACTATGGCTTTATAGTACAGCCTGATGTCTGGTATTGTAATAACTCCTGCCTTGGTCTTGTTGCTCAGGACTGTTTTGGCTATTCTTGGTCTCTTTTGGTTCCATATGATTTTAAGAATTGTTGTTTCAAGTTCTTTGAAGAAACGTGCAGGTATTTTGATAGGAATTGCATTGAATCTGTATATCAGTTTCGGTAGTATAGTCATTTTGACTGTATTTATTCTGCCTATCCAAGGGCAGGGGATACCTTTCCATTTTCTAGTGTCTCCTATAATTTCTTTCTTCAATGTAATACAGTTTTCTTTATATAGGTCCTTCACGTCCTTGATTAGGTATACTCCTAGGTATTTAATTTTTTGCTGAGCTATTGTGAATGGAATTGTTTTTCTGAGTTCTTGCTCAATAAGTTCATTGTAAGTGCAGAGAAAAGCTATTGATTTTTTAGTGTTAATTTTGTAGCCTATGACCTGGCTAAATTTTTTTATTATTTCTAGGAGTTTCATAGTGGAGTTTTTAGGGTCTTCCTTGTTGACCTCCTCCTTTCCGATGCAGATTCCTTTTATTTCATTTTCTTGTCTGATTGCTATGGACAGTGTTTCAGGGACTATGTTGATTAAGAGTGGTGAAGTGGGCAGCCTTGTCTTGTTCCTGATTTGAGGGGGGAACCATTTCAACTTTTCTCCATTTACTATATTTGCAATAGGCTTAGCATATATGCCTTCTATGAGTTTTAGGTAGGGTCCTTCTATACCTATTTTTCTCAGTGTTTTTACTATGAAGCGGTGCTGGATTTTGTCAAAGTCTTTATCTGCATCAATAGAGATGATCATGTGCTTTTTGTTTTCACTTTTGTTGATATGGTTTACATATGTTGAACCAGCCTTGCATCTCAGGGATGAAGCCCACTTGATCATGGTGTATGATCTTTCTGATTACTTGTTGGATTCTTTTTTCCAGAATCTTATTGAGGATTTTTGCATCTATATTCATTAAGGATATTGGTCTGTAATTTTCCTTCCTAGTTAAATGTTTGTCTGGTTTGGGAACTAGTGTGATGCTAGCCTCAAGAAATGAGTTTGGTAGTGCTCCTTCCCTTTCTATTTTATGAAATAGTTTGAGGAGAATTGGAGTAAGTTCTTCCCTAAAGTTCTGAAAAAATTCTGCTGTGAATCCATCCAGGCCTGGACTTTCGTTTGTAGGTAGAGCTATTATTATTGCTTCTATTTCTGTGTGTGTGTGATGGGGCTGTGCAAGATTTTTATATCTTCGTTTAATTTTGGTATTTTATATGTATCTAGGAAGTCGTCCATTTCTTCCTAGTTCTCAAATTTATTGGAATATAGGTGTTGAAAGAAGTTTCTTATAAAATTCTGGATTTCTGCAGAGTCTGTTGTATGAAAAGGTACTGTATTGTGAAAGTTCTTGTCTATGCCTGTGTCTTCTAGGAACATTTTTAAACTTTGGTATATGAATTTACTTCATGTATTGTACAATGTTATTGCATCATACTCTTTTTTACAATCTTTCTCACTTATTTACCATCACCAGGGCACTATCAGTAACTACCAACTATGTTGATAATGGTTAAGAAACATAACTTTAGCATTTTTTCTGCTTTGTATAAATCTCTTGATTTAGGTATGTCTTTTTAATGATAGTAATTCTGCTATTTCTGAGTGACACTCTGCTTGTCAACACACCTAATAAGAATGGCAAGGTGTGCTGTACTTGTAACATCTCAATTTCATCCGTTGCTAAATCTGAAAATTAGCAGCTTTACTCTCCAATCTCCTTTGAACACATTTTCCAGTTTCTTCATTTACCTGGCTATAGTTTGGTAAGACAAACTGATTTTAGTAATATTCCCTTATTTCAGCTCATATTGTGCCTGCCATCTATTGCTCAATAAACTTACCATCAGTAATAAGTTAGCCATTGAATTTGCTACCACCTGATAGCTTTTATAATAGAGTTTGTATTCCTTTACCACTATGAAATACCCTCCTCATTCTCCAATAATGTTATTTGCTACACAATCTTTGTTTTGCATAGTAGTATGAAGTTTCTCATCTTTACTTTTTATTTTAGAATGATATATTTATTTGAATTATTTCATTTTTTACCTGTTTGTATCTTTATGTTTAAAATGTATTTCTTATAGGAAGCATGTAACTGTGTCCTGCTTATTTATCCAATCTAAATTTCCAATTTCTAATTATATTTTTAAATTTTCTGTATTTACTTTGATTATTAATGTTTTTGACTTTAAGTGTATCATCTTGTTATTTATTCTTCACTTCATGAGTTGTTTTTCTTCCTTCTTCTGTTTACTTTTGACTATGGTAGTGCTAGAATTTTATATCTTTTGTGTTCTTGTCATCAACAATTCTTTCTTATTTTTGTAGCCGCTTTAAGGTAAGGTTGGCATAAACAATTTTGAATAGTCAAACAGTAACTATTTTAGTTGCTCTGCTATAGTATGTGGAGTTGATAGTGTAGTGAGAAGGCAGGCATAAATAATCTGGAAATGCATAGTCACTGCTGTGAGTGAATAAAATTTATTCTCAAAGTCATTTCACATGCTGGATTTGAAATGAGACCCGACCCTTACAACTCCTGCTCCAGAAGAACAAAAGCTGAGGTTTAACATGGAGGATTTGGAGCGCTCAATTTCTTAATTTCCTCTTATGGTATTATTTTTTTCTGAAATTTTCCTTATGAAAAATTCCTTGAATTCTAAGTTAATAATGTTGTATTTTCTGCAGTCTGATGTAGTAGAAGATAAAGGAATATATGAGGTTGAATATGAAACTGGCAATAATTAGCAGTTTTTCATCTATAGTCTTTTACGTGTGTTCTATTCTGGTGTATTTTTAACCAAAAATCAGATAATTCTGTGTTTCTACAAAGTGAGGAAACATTTCATGCATTGTTTTGCAGATGTTTTGACAACAAGAATTGTAAACTGTATATTTACTCTTCAGATTAACCGGTTCTTTCCCTGTTGATTGTGGTTCTTAATGATATCCTAGGAAGCTCAAGTATCTACATTTTTAATGGGCATATTAAGTGGTCCTTGTCACTGAAGTTCAAGGAGTACTGCTTTATTACTGCCAGACCTGGCAATCCTCATTTCTAATTTTTCATTCTTCAAGTTTCAATAACTTAAAAAATTTCCTTTCCCTATATATTTTATATACCTGATATTAGAATAGCTAAAGAGGTAAGTTGGAGAAAGGGCATGTGAATTTTCATGTCTTCCAGCTAAGAAGTGACTTTATACCATGTCACTTTTCTCTTGTTTGGATCTGGGCAACTACGTAGTCTCCTTGTGCTTCTTTGAAAAAAAAAATCTTTTAAATAGAATTAACTGTAGTGCACTTCCTAAATGCTGTGTGTGGACTAAGTGAAAAGCTTTGTTGTGTCTGGCATTGTTCACAATTAGTTGTTACAGTTAGGTGGACATATCTCTTAATTGATGACCTTTTGTTACTTTTTAGGAAAAAATATCTATTCTGAAATACTCACATATTATTAGAGATTTTTAAAGGTCTTCTTTTTGAAAAAATGTGTACAATTTGTCTTGATATTTTGATCATTTGACTTTTGTAAACATAATTTTCTGTGTAATTTTCAGAGTTTCTTGCAGATTGATTTTGGAAGTATCTACGTTAAGTATTTTGATCATAATTTTTTGTAATTGAAAAGAGCAAACCCCAAGTGGCAGAAAACATAAGTGTTTAACAAATTATTTTTTGTGACATACATGTTTCAGTTCCTTTGTATTTGTGGAAAATGAACAAATGGAGTTTTTTCCCTTCTTTTTTAGGATAATATAATAGGTCCTTAGGAACAAAAGAAAATTTAAAGCCCTTATTATCTGGGAGGGGACTCCCAAGTAGGTTGCAGCCTTGCAGTTTTGTGTCACAAATATGTATTAATTAAAAAAGAAACTCAGTGAGCTCTTTAAATTGAGTTTCTTTTTAATTAATATACATCTGTGACACAAAACTTCAAGGCTACAATAGTCTGTTTTCTTTCAGTATCACACTGGTGATGTATTTCACACAAAGGAAGGAAATAAAACAAAAGAAGGAAATAATAGAGTGATGAACTGTGGGATAACAAGTTATGATTGATTAAAATCAATTTTACTGTTTAGTGAATTTAAACAAGCATGAAGCATTGTACTAGGCATATTACAAAAATATCAGTGCTTGCCTAGCAAGCACAAGGCCCTGAGTTAATTTCCTAGCATCGCATCAGTGGGATACACCTTTAATCCCAGCACTCCCCAATACTCCGAAGAAAAAGGCAGGAGGGTTGATGTGGGTTCTAGGCTAACCTGAACTATATATTGAGTCCAGGACCAATCTGAACCACAGGGCAAGAACCTGTCTCCAAAAAATTAATTAATTAGTTAATTAATTAAAATAGCTGTTTGCCAAAATGTTAATCCTGAGATTGTATGTTATACATATACAGAAGAAAAGGCCCATGAATTTATTTTTCCATAAGTATTATTTTTATTACATAATATTCTCATTCAACTTGGGGAATGGTAGGTACGTAGGCATATATCACCGTTTCATCATTTTCATTTCCCTTTCCCCTGTGTGTCCTCACATTTTCCCTCATATGTATAGCCTTGTTGCCATCTCTGCCCAGTCTACTCCCTGCTTTCTGATAATCTCTCTTATATGTTACTCCAGAATTGGGAGTGGGGGGGGGGGGGAAGGCAGCTCTCACGTAAGGAAAATGTGACATTTAACCTTCTGTGTCTGATTATTTGACTTAGCCTTACGGCTTCAGTGTGCATCCATTTTTCTGCAGATGACGCAAAATTCAGCCTTCTTTATGGCAGAGTAGTACTCTGTTGTGTACATATACCACATTTTTAAAAGTCAGTCACCTGTTGATGGATATATAGGTTGCTTCCACAATTTAGTTATTAAGAGGTCTGCTGCTATAATCATGGGTATACGTGTATCATTGTGATATGACATCTTTAACTCTTTCGGAAGGATACCAAGAACAGATACATTTGAATCAAATGGAATTTCTATGTTTAATTTTTGAGAAATAACTATTGATTTCCATAGTGGTTCACTTTCTCACCATTAATGTAAAAGAGTTCCATTTTCCCACAGCATTTTTTGTTTTGGGGTTATTGATGGTAAACATGCTGTTAGAGTAAAATAACATCTTGTTGTGGCTGTATTTTCATTTCTCTTGTGGTAGAAGCATTGGACATTTTTTCATGTACTTATTGGCTTCTTGTATTTCTTTTGATAAATATCTATTCATTTTTATTGCCCATTTTTGGTTAGTTCTCTTTTTTGTATGGGGGGGAGTGTCTAAGGTTTTTTTTTTTAAGTCTTTACAAATTGTGCTCCAGAAACAGCTAACAAAAATTTCCCTAATTCTGTGTGTTTCTCAAAGAGAAACTGTTGTGTCCACCCTTGGAAAAGCTTTTTAGTTTTTTATATTATTTCATTTGTTGAGTCTTGATATTTTTTTCTTCTACCACTGGAGTTCAGTTTAAGAAATGGAAGTGAAGAGCATGAAATCACAACAAAAACTATTGAAATTCAGAGAATTACAAAAAAGTATTTTGAAAACTTATATTCAAACAAATTGGAGAACTTAGAGGCAATGGATAAACTTCTAGCCATATACAAAATACCAAAACTGAACCAAGAAGTCATGAAAACCCTGAATACCCATGAAAACATGGAAATTGAGGCAATAATGAAGTCTCTTCTCACAAAAAAAGTCCAGAACTAGACAGCTTCACGACAGGATTTTAGCAGTACTTCAGCAAGGAGTTAAAACCAGTGCTTCTCAAATTATTCCATGAAGTTGAAAGAGAAGGAACATTGCCAAACTCATTTTTGGAAGCCAACATTACCCTGATACCAAAACCAGACAGAGAATTACCAGGGAAGAAAATTACAGACCAATCTCCTTAATGAATATAGATGGAAAAATTCTGATAACTGGCAAATAGAATCCAGCAAGTTATTAAAAAGATCATACACTCATGATCAAGTTGGCTTCATTCCTGGGATGCAAGTGGGTTTAACGTGTATATCAGTTAATGTAATATATCAAATTAATGAAAGCAAGAATAAAAAATCATATGATCATCTCAGTAATTCCAAAACGTTCATTGACAAAATCCAACATTTATTCATTCCTGTGTCTTTAAGAGTTTTACTAACTTTATCTTCCAGCTGACTCACTATTTATAATAAGCTAGAAGTTTGATCCACTTTGACTTAGTTTGAGTACAGGAGCTGAAATATAGGTCTAGATTCATTCTTCTGCATATAAATCTTCAGTTTCCTCTGTGCACCTTGTTAAATATACTTTCTTTTCTCCAGTGTATATGTTTGGCCTGTTGAAAGTTCAGTGGCTGAAAGTGCTCGGTTGTTTCTGAATTTTCAATTATTTTCCATTGGTCAGTATTTCTGTTTTTATTCTAATGCCGTGTTTGTTCGTTTGTTTTAAATCGCTGTGATATAACTCGAAGTCTGGGATTTGTTTTGGAGTTTTTGCTGAGGATTGTGTTGGCTGCTCTAAGTTTCTTATTCAGTATACATGTTGGGAATGTTTTTTAGTTATGTAAATAATGTTTTTTAATTTTTAGAGGGGAGAAAGAATTATATCTGTATGTCCATTTTAATAGTATTTTATATGTCAGTTTTGACAATATTGGCTCTACCTACCTAGAAACAGGATTTCTCTGGAATTTCTCATGTTCTTTTAGAATTTTTTTCCAGGTTATAATAGTATTTTTTATGGAGGTCTTTAACTTTCTTGGATAGGTGAAGTATTAAGTATTTTATTATTTTTGAAGCTACTATGAATGGGATTATTTTCCTGAGTTGCTTCTCAGTAGATTCATTGTTTTTATATGGGACTTTTGTTTACTCTTGTATATTGATTTTGTATTCTCCCACATTGCTGAATTTGCTTTTAGTTTTAGTAGTCTTCTGGTAGAGTTTTTTGGGTCTGTTGTGTAAAGGATCATGTCATTTGTGATTATAGTGTGACTTTTTCCTTTTGTGTCCTTTCCTCTTTTATTTATTTCACTTGCCTGATATCTTTAGATAAAGTTTACAGTACTGTATTGGATAGAAGTGGTAAGATTGGACACCCTTATCTTATTTCTGATCTTAGAGGAATTGCTTTGAGTTTTTCGTGTTTAGTATGATTTGGCAGTGGGTTTGTCATAAATTGCCTTTTGGCTTGAAATAAGATTCTTCTGTTCCTATTTTTTGTCAGAATTTTTATCATAGTGGATGGTGGATTTATCTCAAATGTTTTTTGTCTGAATCCAATGAAGTGATCATGTCACTTTTGTCTTTGCTTTTGTTTATATGCTGCAATACATTTGTTGATTTATATATGTTAAACCAGTTCTGCCTGCCTAGGAGAAACCCGCTTAATCATGGTGTATGATCTTTTTAATTATGGATTAAATTCTGTTTGTAGAGATCTTGTGATAATTTTTGTGGCTATGTTCCTAAGGAATCTGACCTCTATTTTTCTTGTTGTCGTTGTTGAATCCTTGTCTAGTGTTAGTATCTGGGTAACACTAGCTTCTAGTTATATTGGAGTTTTTTCCCTTTGAATTTCAAGTGAGTGATCAAGGGGAATAGATTTTAGATCTTCCCTTGAGTTCTGGTAAAATTCTGTAGTGAATCTTTCTTCGACATTTCTTAGTTTGTAGAATTTTATTAATGTCTTTGATTCATTGCATGTTGTGAGCTACTTTAAAAAAAACATATCTTCTTGATTCAATTTTGGTGATCCCTGTGTGGTTAGGAATTTAGAAGTCTCCATTTTATTGGAATATGAGTTTTCAAAGTAGTTTCTTTATTTGAATTTTGATGGTATGCATTGTGATCTTAACCTTTTCATTCCTAATTGCGTTTATATTGGGTGTATTGTTTCCTTCTTGGGGTAAGTTTGGCTGTTTGGCTGTCAATCTTGTTTGTCTTTTTGTAGAACCAACTCTTTGTTCATTAATCCTTAACATTTTGTAGTCTCAATTTCATTAACTTCTGCTCCGATCTTTATAATTTCTTTTCTTGCACTGCTTTTGGATTTGAACTATGTCATTTTTTAGATATGGAATGTTTCCCAGAGGCCTCAGGTGTTTGGATGGTGATTGGATCATGGGAGCTAATTTTATTACTGGATTCATCCATTGAATTCCTGTACTGCTAAGAGGTGGGTCTTGGGTTCTAAGGTAGGATCACTGGGGCATGACGTGACAGAGAGTACCTCTCTGACTAACTCTAACCTTCCTCTCTCTTTTGGTTTCTTGACCATCGTAGAATGACACCTCTTCACCAACTATGCCCTCTCTTGTGTCAGTCCTCTGTTGCTAGCTTCCCAAGAATTGATGAGACCTCTGTAAACTATGATCTACAATTTATCTCTACCTCTACCTTTCTTTGAGATAGGGTCTTGCTCTGCAGTTTAGGCAGGTCAGGAGCTCGCTGTTGAGCCCAGACTGACCTCAAAACTCATGGAAATCCTACTCCCCCCTCCCCATGTGCTGAGATTGTAGGCATATGCTACCGTACCTGACGTATGTGGTGCTGGGGAATTGAACCCAGTTCCTTGAACTTGCTAAGCAATTACTTTGTCGACTCAGATACTCCTCCAGCCATCTATCCCCTTTCTTTAAGGTGAAGGTCTTACTGTATAGCCCAGGCTAGTCCTGAAATCACTGTGTAACTCAGGCTGGCCTTGAACTCAAAACACTCCTCCTACATCAGTCTTCCAAGTGCGGGAATGACAGGTGTGTGCCACCACTACCACTGATTCTTCCTTCCTTTTAAGTTGTGGTTGTTGGGATTTTGCCCCAGTGACATGGAAGTGACTAAGATAGAAATTGGTACCAGAGAAGTTACTGTGACTTCATCTTACCATGTGGTTTGAAAACCTTTGGAATTGTTTTTTTATTGGAGATTTAAAAGATTTTAACATTATGGCTAGAGAGGACTTAGAAAGCTATGAGCCCAGCTTGATGTCAATTCTGATTGGCACTCAGACAACAGACATGATGATAGACGTGCATATTGGAAATACCGGGCTCTGATGGTTTCAGATGAGGAGGAAGACTGTGTTGGTAGTTTGCCTATGAGCCAAGCAACCAAGCATGCCAAGATCTAGCAACACATATGTTAGGATTTTATCCCATCCTGAGACTTCCTGAAACTGAGACTAACTAATCTAACACAGGAAATTTCACAGCAGCATGCTGTTGAGGCTGTTACATTAGTTTTCTTGCAGCTTTTAGTTCTACCCTGAAAATGATGAAATTAATTGAGAAAAATAGATGTAAAAAGAAAAGTCCAGTTTTACCAGAAAGAAAGTACCTTCAAAATTGTGGAGAACATGGTTCCTGAAAAAATTATCATCAAAAAGAAAACAAGAACTTAATGTCAGGACTATAGGGAAGATGTTTTAAAGAATCTTGGAAACCAGGGAAAATGCCCTGTTCAGAGGTGCAAAGCCAGAAAACGTTGCTTTGAAAAGTGAGCTCCAGGGCATCTTACAGGGCAATATTGGAAAGTGAATCTCAGGAAGTTCAGCCATGTAAGAACGCAGAGGCCTCTGTCATCATGTTCATATGTTCTGTCCACATAGTCCTAGTTTCACAGACATGCAGAATGCAAGAGTTGAGATTTCCAAAAAGGCTTTAACTCATGTTTTAGCATTAAGTCTTGGAGGCCAGGCATTGTGCTGCTGAGAGGGTGGTGTATGAAGCTGTGAATGTGAAGCCAAAGATGCAGAAAAAGGTGCAGAGCAAGAAGCTGTAACAATTGTCCCTCTTCCTCCCTTTTATACTGTTGGAGTTCCAGTTGGCCCTCCCACATCTGGGTGGGTGCTCTTCTCTCATTGGCCAGCCCACAAATGACTCACACTCTAGTCCAGACCAGTTCTCACTCCCCAGTCTAAAGTGGTTGACAAATCCTAATCCTAACGGAGGTGTGATTCCTAATTCCGTCAAATTGACATAATCCTGTCAACGGACACAACCTGTAACCTCAGCACTCAGGAGGCTGAGGCAGGCAGATTGTCATGTGTTTGAGGCCAGCCTGGGGATATGGGGAGTTAAGAACTAGACCTTGTCACAAAAAAAAGAAAAACACTGCCACCGATATTGAGAATTAATAATGTATTTATTTGATTTTATTACATTTTGTCATGTCATTGGTTTTCCAGTGCTCCTTCTTTTGTTATATTTTCCTTTTCCTTTCTCTTCCAGTTAGAGATGTACCTTCCTTTGGACTCTCTGCTGCTGAGGATCTTCCAGTCTATGTTTTCTGTAGTGATGGTTCAGTGGTCATAAATTTCCATAGGATTTCTTTGTCATGGAAACTCTGTATTTCTCCATTAATTTTGAAGAATAATTTTTCAGGATGTAGAAGTTTGAGTTAACAGTTTTTTTTTTTCTTTCTGTGCTTGTAAATCTTCTCTCCAAGCTCTTCTGCCATTTGGAGTCCTCAGAAAAGTATTATACTCTATGTGGGCATACTTCTATGGGTTGCTTGATGTTTTTCTTTTAATAGCTTTTAGTATTTCTGTTTATAGAAATTTTAGATTTTTCATTATCTTTTGTACTTCACTATTAAATTATTACCCTAGATTTGGAAAGTGTTTCTGCTGTGGTTTCAGTGATACTTTATGCCTTTTAAGTACCTTTCTGATATTTTCTTCATTTCTGTTATTCTCAGGTTTTTATTTTCTTGATTCTTCTCACAGTTGTGAGACCCAGCTTCTGTGCTGTCTCATTGTAGGTAGCCCTGAGTGTAGGATCTGCTGTGTTGGCCGTGTCTTCAGTGGCTGAGGCTCTCTCCATTTTCCTGAACAGTACCTGCTGCCCATACTTTCACCTGAGTTTTTCATATCTTGAATTTCTCCTTGTGTTCTTTTCATGATTTCTAATTTTTCATCAAAATGATCATTTATATCCTATAATTTGTTATTCAGTTCATCTTATCGTTTATGCCTCAGAGAATATTTTATTATTTTATTTCTTTTAAAAATGTTCTTTGAGTTCTCTAAAATGGAGGTATAAATTTTGGCATACATACACAGTGGAGTACTACTCATCTATAAAGACAGGCTGGAGGGTTTTGTAGGAAAATGGAGGCAACTTGAGACCATCATGCTCATTGAAGTGAGTCAAACGCAGAAGGTTAAATAGTCAATGATTTCTCTAATAAGAGAAACCCAGATTACAGTCATTATATAGAGCTAAGTGGGGGGAGGTAGAGGGATCTAGTGGGAGGGGGAGACTATGGGAGGGACAGAAAGGGAAAGAATTTGTGATTTTGACATGAAATATATGTTTACAAAATACTTAAGTTCAATGTAAACATTTTGTGTCACATATATACATAATATAATGGGGAAAAGATTTTGATTACTTCTATCTTGATCTTTTAAAACATTTTAATCATTTGATTTTTGAGTTCTTGTAACTTCCTCTACTTTGGTGCCCATGAGATCAACATTTGAACAACTAAAGTTTTTTGCACTTAGCTTCTTGCCTTTTTTTCTCATATTTCTTCTGGCATTGTGTGTGTGTGTGTGTGTGTGTGTGTGTGTGTGTGTGTGTGTGTGTCCATGTGTATGTAATGAGGGACCATATTCAATTAGTGAAGAAAAAAATCCATCAGTACTGTGGAGATCTTTTTAATTAGTGTGCCCCTGGGTTTAGTTTCATGTTTTTATACCACTCTTCAACCTACTCAACCTACTCAGTCTGTTTCTGTTTTGCAAGTAGAGAACAGTTATCAGTTTTGTCATCATCTGCAGAACCAATCATAGAGTTTGAAATTTGGTTTTGCAGTTTTCACCGCATTATTTAATAACTCAGAAAGACAGCACATTGATACATTAGTACTGATGAAAAGGAGACCAGGATATAGAGGATAAGGAAAGCAGTGAGGAAGAAAATAAGGAAGACAGTAATTTACAAAAATAGGGAAAAAATAGAGATATGAGCAAATGAAAATCAGGAAAGAGATAAGACTTTGATGGTGTTGTTTTTGTGCTGGGAATCAAGGCAGAGAAATGGGATTAGAGATATTATACATGGAAGCAGACAAAGAACAACAGGGAGGTATAATTGTGGACTGGGGGGTGAGACTGGGAGAACTGGAGCCCAATATCAAGCTGAAAGAAAACTTGTGTTTTGATTCCCCATACACACTTTTGGTGTGCATGCACTGTCAGCTGAAAGGAGAGAAAGTAAAAAGAAAAAAAATGAGAGAAGGGAATCACAGAGACGTACATACACAGGACATAAAAGTAAAGAATCTCTCTGGACAGACTGTGGAGCTTGCCTCTCCTTCCCTCTCCAGACGGAGCGCTGTTAGTTTTCTGCTGTGCTGCTTTATGCATGTCTACATGTTTTCATCTGTGCCCTGTAATCATACTGTATTGCTTAGGGGTGGGATTGCATGAAACTGGTCACATTTTTCATCTTTTGCTTATCTTGGGAGGAACTTCCGGGATGCTTGGCCCCTTCCCTCTATGGAAGTTCCTCCACTGTATATTTGTTTTATTAGTGCCCGTTCGGGTGGGTGCACAGTGCACATCTCACAGACCATGGCGCTTCTCTGTGCTGCTGCATCTGCTTCGAGCTGTCTGCCCATGAGTCTCATGGTTTCTCCATTCAGCCTGCTGTTCCAGAGCTCAGTGGTGCCTAGAGCTCAATTGCAGAAGGCCCTTTTAAATGGAACTCAACAGTATTTAGAAGCCAATAGAGTGGAGCTCATGTGGCCACCCACAGCCTGGGTGGGTATTTTCTCATTCCTTGGCAAACAAATCAATCACACATACATGAAAGCTTTACCCTGGGCATTTCCTAACCTCAACAAGATGGCATAATCTCTTCAGGTCAAGCCCCAAGCACCCAGCACTTCCAGCCAGGCCCCACTTTCTAAAAGCACATGGTTCCATAAGTATCCCACAACATCCAATACATGATAATTGGGGTGGGGGGGGACATTCCATATCCAAACCATAACATTATTCTACAAAGACAAACCCATGAGAATGACTGCAGATTTCTCAATACAAACCTTAAAAGGCAGGAGGTCATGAAGAAGATTTGTTCAAGCTTGAAAAGAAAGTTAAATGCAAAACCAATTTTATTATACCCAGTAAAATTACCCTTGAAAACTAAAGAAGAAGTTAGAATTTTCCATGATAGGAAAAACCTAAAGAAATTTATGACTACTAGACCAGACTTGCCAAAAAAATACTTAAAGCAGTTTTAGAGAGAGGTAGCGAGACTAAGAATGCAAAAGAACTCACAGAAAGGAAACAACAAAAAGAGAATGATCTAAAAATAATGAACAAACAGCACAGAAGGAACATGATGACAGGAGACTATCGCAAATATACCACTATACTAATCTCAGTGGTAATTATCTCTACTCTAATATCAAAAGACAGCCTGACAGATTGGATCAAAAAACCCCAAAATCCAAGGAATTGCTACCTGCAGGAGAGTTGCTCCTTAGGCATGAGAAGAATTATGTTATCAGGCTCACAACCAAAGGTAGCCAAGGATTTGAGCCGCATATTTTGAACTAAATTTGATAAAGAGCAGAAGGGATCTGTTATTTTAGCAGAGGGTTATATATTGAGATGAACCCACTCAAGAACGTGAGACGGGGGCTGCCGTAAAACTCCTGTGGGCAAACGGGGGTAGGTAATGCCGAAGCACAAAGAGGACGTTCGGGGGAATAGCGGGCTAGTTTTAGATGAGTCAAGTTCTGTTGAACTAATTGCGGGGCCTGCTTTGCCTGAGGTGTGAGAGATCGCACAGAGTTAGGATCTGTGTGGCCTCTGAGGCAAAAAGCAGTGCTAAAATCCATGGTAGGTATCTTTAGCCATGGACGTAACCAGTTTATATATGTTCCTATTGAATTTGTAAATCATTAAGTGTTACGGTCTCAGGGACATTAAGACTGGGCCCTGTAGAAGAGACTAAGTGCGGCCAAATTGAGCAACCCAAAAAGGAGAAGGGAGGCTTTGATTGGACTTTGTCTGGAGCCATGCGAAGGCCAAGGCAGTGCAAATTATTTGTGAGGATGTGACTCGCCTGCTGTAAATGGTCCCAGTCTCGGTGAGCCATGAGAATATCATCCATGTAATGAATAAACACGTAATCCAGGCCATGAAATAAGTAGCTTGACGGCTTGATAAATATCTGACAATTGGTCGGGCTATTTTTCATTCCTTGTGGCAACATTTTCCATTGATAATGTTGGGTTGGCACTGCATGATTAGTAGAAGGAACAGTAAAGACAAATCTTATCTTTTTCATGTAGAAGAATACTGAAAAAGCAATCCTTTAAATCCAGGATTTTTATCATAAAGCCTTCCAGAATAGCAGTAGCTCAGGGAAGACAAGGCTGAGTAGAACCCAATTTTTTCATGGTAGCATTAATAGCTCTTAAATCCCACAACCTATATTTACCTGAAGTTTTTTTTATTACAAATATGGGAGAATTGTAAGGACTCATGGAAGGTTTTATATGACCTGAGTTGAGCTGTTTATCAATTAGCTCTTTTAAATGTGACAGCTTAGCCTGGCTTATAGGCCACTGTTCAACCCATATGGGTATGTCCATTTTCCATTATAATTTAGTAGGGCACATTTCATGTATAAAGAAGTACATAGAGTGAAAGATGGGAAAGGGCGATATTATGGTTTGGATTAGTAATGTCCCCTAGAAGCCTCATGTATTTGGATGTTATGTATTGTGTGTGGAACCATGTGCTGTTGGGAGATTGGGGTTTGGTCTGGAGGGGTGGATTGCATACACGTGGATCAGATTACAGGTGTATATATGGAGGGAGCTTAAACCTAGAAGAGACAGAACACTGAGGCTGAACCCAGAAAGGGCTGATCACTGGGACGGGACCTGGAAGGACATATGCTGCTTTCTTCCTTCCTTTCTTTTTTTCTTCTTTTCTTCCTTTTGTCCTTCTGGGCCTTCACTGGACTGGACTGGACTTGACTTCCTCTTCTGCAGTGACCCACCCCTGCCTCCACCATGTCCTTCTACATTGCTAATTGCCTGTGAACATACTGTGACTTTCTGAAACTATGAGCTAAATTTGTTCATGTTAGATATTTAGCCACAGTGTTGGAAAAAGTAATACAGATACAAGTAGCTGCACTATTCTGGAATACAGCAGATTTGAAGCTGAAACAGACCAGATGAGATAAAGATGAACATTATATACTGGTTATGGAAACAGACTATGAGGAAGAAGGCACAATTATCATTATATATGCGCTTAATATTGGGGTACCCAACATTGTAAAACAGAAAATATGACTAGACATGAAAAAATTAACTAAGAAATATTAGAGTTAAGCCATTCTATGAAACAATTGTTCTTAACTGATAATTTACAGTGTGTTCTATCTGACATCAACAGAGTATACTTTTTTCAGTAGCACCAGGACATTTTCCAGAATAGACCACATCTGAGGCTGTAAGGCGTGTGTGAATGAACACAAAGGAATTGAAATAATTCCTTGTATACTTTCATAATCATAGCATAATAAAATAAATATTAATAGAAACTACAGAAAATATACAAATACATAGAGATTAAGTAATGTATTTTTGAACAAACAGTAGTAGGTCATAGAATAAACCATGGAAGAAATTAAAATCTTTCTGCAGTCGAAAAGTCATAGAAGTACATCAGAGTAGAATTTATGAGATACAATAGGAAATTTCTAGCTATGAATGCGCCCATTAAAAAAGCAATCTCAAATAAATAATTTAATGACATGCTTCAAAGTCCTAGAGAAAGAATAATTCAAATTTAAATTAAAAGAAATAAGCATCAGAATAGAAATTAATGAAATTGAAATTAAAAGCAATCCAAAACATCAGTGAATCAGAGAAAATGAATACAATTCATAAATGTCCAGCCATACTAACCAAAAGAAGAAGAAAACATGTTCTAGAGCAGTTAGAAATGAAGTAGGTGTAATCAAAATGGACACAGCTAAAATTCAGAGAATTGTAAGGAACTATTTTGAAAGCTTGTACTCCAACAAATTGGAGAATTTGGAAGAAACAGACAAATTCCTATATGCATGCAAGATACCAGAATTGAACCAGGATACTGTAATAACCCTGATGGGAGCAATAAATACTGAAATTGAGACAGTTAATAAAGTCTGTACCTACAAAGAAAAGTCCATGACCAGATGGACTTACTGCAGAATTTTACCAGTACTTCTCAGATGTTCCATTAGAAGGAAAGAGAAGAATTGTCAAACTCGTTTCTAGAAGATGGCATTATCCCGATACTAAAATGAGACAAATACTTAACAAGCAAAGAAAACTCCGGGCCAATTTTCTTCAGGGACATAGATGCAAAGATGCTAAATAAGATGCTACCAGACAGAATTCAACAAATTATTGAAAGGATCATTCATGATAACCAAGTAGGCTTCATCCCAGGGTTGCAAGGGTGGATTAATGTATGTAAGTCAAGTAATGTAATACACCATATAAACAAAAGCAATGACAAAAATTATATGATTATCTCAATACATGTAGAAATAGTCTTTGACAAAAATCCATATCCATTTCTGACATAAACCAATAGGTGTGGAAGAACTTTACCTTAAGGTAACAGGAACCATTTACTTCAAACCTATTGCCAGCTATAAGGAAAATGAATAATGTTTCCCCTTAACTCAAAAGTAAGACAAAGCTGTCCACTCTTACTACTCCTATTCAATATAATACTCTACACACTATCAAGAGAATGCAATGAACGGAAATTGTATTGGAAAGGAAATAATTATCTTTATTTGCAGATGACATTATTTTCTACATAGAATATCCCAAAACTCCAGCAAAAGACTCTTAGAACTAATTAACAAATTCAACCAAGTTGCAGGATACGAAATTAATAGAAAAAAATAGCATTCCTCTACACTAACAATGAACTGACTGAGAGAAGATGAGAACAATCTTATACTTAAAAGCCTCTGATTCCCAAATTAAATACCTTGGAATAAATCCACCCAATTAAGTGAAGGACCTCTACAATGAAAACCATATTATACTGAAAATTGAAATTGAAGAGGAGTTGAAAAAATAGTTATTCCGTTTTCCTGGGTAGACAGAACTAATGTTGTCAAATAGCTATACTGCCAAAACTTATATGCAGATTCAATATAATTCCTATTAAAATGCCAAACAACATAATTTTCACCGAACTAGAAACAAAAATAATCCTTAAATTGATATGGAACCAAATGAGGCCCAAAATATCCAAAGCAATCTTGAATAAAAGAACAAAAGAAGATGACATCATGCTTATGAACATCAAGTTGTATTATAAAGCATCAGCGATTTAAAAATGTATGGTATTCGCCAAAAAACAAGTTGACTAATGGAACAGAACTGAGGATGCAGAGACAGCCTCGAGTACCTTACTCTCAGTCGTGGCAGATCTTCAACACATGGGCTAGAAACATACACTGGAGAATGGACAGCCTCTTCAAAAAAGTGTTGGGAAAACTGGTTATCTGCATGCACAAGAGTGAATATAGAAGCATACCTGTCACCATATACTAGAAACAAAGTGCATCAAAGGCCTAGATATTACTGAACCTCCTGGAGGACAAAATAGGTGGTCTTCTTGAAGATTGTAGGTGTGGGCAAAGACTTTGTCATTTGAACACCTGATGTAAATGAAATAACCCAAAATTTAGCAAGTGGGATTGTATGAAATTGAAAAGTAAACCATAATTGTTCAAATGTTCATAGAGTAAAGACCAGGGGCTAAAAATTAAAATTTACAAAGAACTGAGGAATAAGAGATGGCCTCAAAATAGAAGATGCAATTAAAAAATAGACAATTGAAATAAATAGGCAGTTTTCAGAAGTAGTACAAATGGTCAGCAAACACATAAAAAATGTGATATCATTCCTGAGTAAGACTTTTTTTCTTAATCAAGAACTCAGAAAGAAATAGATGCTGGTTAGGACATTGGGAAAAAGGAACCCTGTTACATTTCTGGTGAGACTGTAAACTAGTACAACCATTATGGAAGGCAGTATGAAGATTCTCCAAAAAACTAAAATTAAGTACTTTGTTTGACCCATCAGTTCCTCTTCTTGGTATATCTCCAAAAGACTTAAGAGTACCATGTAGCAGAGATTGGTATATTTTCTGTGTATCTTTGCAAAAGAGTAAAATATCACCATGTAACAGAAATAGGTGCATGCCCATATTTATAGCAGCACAACCAATAGATAAATCATGAATGATGCCAATGTACCCATCGGTAGACCAGTGGATTAAAAAATGCCATGTATGTACACAAATAGAGCACCCCTCTGCTACAGAGACAGATTTGAATCCTTTGTAAGAAAATGGATACAACCTGAGACCATTAAGCTTAGGGAAGTGAATCAGACCCAGATGATTAAATATTGCCTGGTTTCTCTAATATGTGAAACCTAGAGTATAAAGTCATAGTCAGATGGGTGGGATTTTGTGAGACAAAGAGTATGAGGAGAGTTTGGAGAGCAAAACAGGAAGGGAATGTGAATTTCGTGCAATATATCAAATACATGTCCACAGAATTCTCAAGTTTAATGTTACCATGTGTATCGCTAATTCATACTAATAAAAATGGGAGAAAAAACAAAATAAGATAAAATAGGGTAAAGGTGAAGGCCAAGAAGACAGTTTTCTGGTGTCTGACTAGAGTTTTGCCAGAGAAAGTATTTTGTTAATATTGACACAGCCATGAATATTAGTGATGAGACCCACTTACTAATACAGTCATATATTGTTTAGTGACAGCGATATAGTCAGAAAAAAATGTGTCACCTTTTTTTTCATTATTGCGCAAACCTCATAAGAGGTAAATGGTAAAAACTTAAATGGTAAAGCTCCTAGACATTTAGGGGTACGTGCTATTACTCCTAAGCCACAGCCTGTGCAGCATGGTACTCTATTGGCATCTGTCCAAGAAATTGTATCTAAACATAGAAAAGTTACAATAAAAATTGGGGATAAAGATAAAATGCAGTACACCTGTGTGTGACACCTACCATGAATACAGTTATAGGCATTGAATTTGCTGTGGTTGAGTCAGTGAGTGATGTGGAATGAAGATGAATTCCTGGGAGTGTATGATACACTTATTCCACTTGGGAGTAAATGTACTCTTCAATTTCTCTTGGCTATACCCTTGAGTAAGATTGCAAATCTGTTAGTTTTGTGTATATATAAAATGTCAAACTGCTTTCCACGGGGGCTGTATTATTTGTTATTCTCAACAGTAGAGTACGAGTGTTCGTGTTCTTGGTATTGTCATGTTTGTATAAAATGAAGCCATTTTAGTTATTTTGAAGTAGAGTTTTGTTGTGATTTAAAGTTTGCTTTGACTTCAGTTTTATTTGCCTTTAATATTTGGTTCTACTTTGCCTAATGGTGAGTCGTAAGCGTTTCCTATGTGGCCATTTGCAGTCTGTGAGTCCTCTGTAAATGAAGGATTTTCATATTTAGCTTACTTTTTCTTGATGGCTGATTTTCCCAATTTGTTTGGGCAGTTATTTACATATTCTCAGTTTTTCACAAATGATTTTGAATTTTTTTTACTTAAGTATGGCTTCAATTTTTATTCTCAAGTATGTTCAGAAAAAATAGGTAATATTTACGAAGTTCACGTTACTAATTTTTTGTTTTTCAAATTCACTGTTGCTATCTTTTCTAACTCAAGGTCAAAAATAATTTCCTCTAAAAGTTGTATAGATACAGATTTCACATTGGAGTCATTTTGGTATGCAGCATGAAATGTAGAATTTATTTAGTTTTATTTTTTGCTTATGGGTATCCAGTTGTTATGGCACCACTTATGAAAATCTATTCTGCACTTAACTGCTTTAACATCTGTTGGGACTCAGAAAATAACCTTTCAGAGTGTGGTGCTTTGTCATGCTGAACATTCTGAATTGAAGGAGAGTGGAGATCTCAGGGACCTCTTCCTGCTTCCTGGCTTTCCTCTCTGAAGCTCAGGCAGGGACTTTGTGTGAATTTCTTCTAAGAACTAGGTATTCCAGAACACTGAATCATAGGAAGAAGGGCTTTTGCCATCACACCCAGAGCCCAGGAGAACATTTATTTCTCCTGTAAATAAGTTACCTTTCCTCTAAAAATCCCTGTAGACTCTTATTCCTGCTGCCTTGTAAAAAGAATATTTAAATTTTAACCATCTGGTCCTTTTTCCAATTTTTGCTTTGTATAATTTCTTTGCAATTGCATTCAAGAATTTTGTATATGTTTCCTACTATTGTTTATGATCTGTTTGTTTGTTTGTTTGTTTTATACTGGGAATCAAGCTCAGGCCCTTCATGCTGAGCGATATCCCTAGGCTATTTATATTTTTATTTTTAATTTTGAGAGAAGTTCTTGCCAAGTTACTAAGTTGCCCAGACAGAACTTAAACTTGGAATTCCTCTTTCCTCATCTTCCCAGAGTGCTGGGATTACCTGCTTGTGTTACCAGGTGCAGCTTGTCATTATGTCTTCTTGACAGAAATTATTGAATCTTCAGGAAATGGGAAGAAAGTTCTGTGTGAACCTTAACACCTCTGTTGAAAATGAATTCACTGCGTATTGTGGTTCTGTTTTTGGATCATTTGCTCTCTTTCATTAGTTCTATATTCCAGT
>PVKB01003324.1:126947-208266 GCA_004027205.1 Ctenodactylus gundi | reverse complement strand
CATAGTATTCCATTGTGTATAAATACCACATTTTGTGTATCCACTGGTCTGTTTATGGGCATTTTGGTGACTTCCATATTCTAGCTATTGTTAGTTGTGCTGCTATGAACATGGGTATACATATATCTCTGTTGTATGTTGTTTTGGACTCTTTCGGATATATTTCCAGGAGAGGTGTCGCCAGATCAAAGGGGATATTTATTTCTAGTCTTTTGAGAGCTCTCCATACTGCTTTCCAGAATGGTTGTACGAATTTACACTCCCACCAGCAGTGCAGGAGGGTTCCTTTCTCCCCACAGCCTCGCCAGCACTGATTACTATTTGACTTGTTGATATAGGCCATTCTCTCTGGAGTGAGATGGTATCTTAGCGTTGTTTTGATTTGCGTTTCTCTTATGGCTAGAGATGTTGACCATCTTTTCATGTATCTGTTGGCCCTTTGTACTTCTTCATGAGTGAACTGCCTCTTCATTTCATTTGCCCATTTTTCAGTAGGATCCTTTATTTTGATGAGCTTGATTTTCTTTAGCTCCCTGTGTATTCTAGTTATGAGTTTCTTATCTGAGGTGTTTGTGGTGAATATTTTTTCCCAGTCTGTTGGTTCTCTATTTACAATGTTGACAGTTTCCTTTGCTGTGCAGAAACTTTTTAATTTGATAAGATCCCATTTATTGATAATGGGGATAATTTCTTTTGCTCTTGGTGTCTTGTCTAGAAAGTCTTTGCCTACCCCTATGTCTTTTAGATATTTACCTATTTTGTCTTTAAGACCAAAGCAGGAGGCATTACAATCCCAGACATCAGGCTATACTATAAAGCCATAGTGGTAAAACAATTTGGTACTGGCATAAAAATAGACAGATAGACCAGTGGAACAGAATCGAGGATGCCGAAACAAACCCAAATACCTTCAACTACCTAATTTTCGACAAAGGGGCCAAATCCATACAATAGAAAAAGGACAGCCTGTTCAACAAATGGTGCTGGGAAAACTGGATATCCACATGCAGAAGAATGAATCTAGTCACACACCTATCACCATGCACCAAAATCAAATCAAAGTGGATCAAAGACCTAGACATGAAAAATGAAACACTAAACCTTCTAGAAGACAAAATATATTTGTTTTTAAAAATCTCTCAAATCTTCTACAGGTGGACCTTGTCTGTCCTCAGGATATACCTGGAACAATTTTCCAAGGAAAGAATATGAATTGGATTTCTGTTTGCATTTGTAAACAGATAAGAGAATGTAATGAGCTTTTCTGTAAGAAATCAAGAAAAGGTTACGTGTTTAAAATAAGTATTGGCAAGAGGAAAATGACCTATTTTCACTAAGTAATCTATTTCATTTCTATTCCTCGTCTATTCACTTTCCTTGAGTTCATAAGAATGGACAAAATTAAACAAGTTTTCCAGCGAAGTTTCTACCAGCCCAGGACTGAAAGGGAACTGCTGCTTTTCAAGATCCATTGTAGTGCAGTACTTAGATCACCAGCTCAACCCTCACAGAACACGCTGAAGTAACTGCTTTGATTATCCTTAGTTTATGAGGAATTCAGCTTAGCAAGGCAGGACACATACAACCCGGCAGAGTTAGCACATATTGAATGCACAGCGTATCACAGTTACGGTGACACTACTTACCCTGGGGTCACAGTGATGGAGGAGAGGAGCCTGACTTCTTTGAATGAGCAATTTAACTCTAAAAGCTGTGACTCTCTAGTGCTGCACAGAGACCTGGCCTCTCTCCTCCTCCCCTTTGTCCCTAAATTCACAGGACAAGTATCTTTTTGAGCACCAACAGATTGCATCCTATTATTTGTAAATTTTTCTCATAATTTCTCATTTCTTTTTTGAAATGGATTTTTGTATAAGTGGGTTTTGCATCTCTGCACCAAACAACCTGATAAAAACAACCAAAATGAAGAGAAGTTCATGTGGTTCATAGTTTCAGAGCTTTCGGTTCACATTGAGCTGGCTCAGAGGCAAGAACATCCTGATGGGAGCGCCTGGTGAAGGGAAGATGCTCACCTCATGGTGGCCAAACACACATGCACACACACACGCACGCACACACACACACACACACACAGGGGTAGGGGCTGGGAAGAAGATGTATCTTTCAAAGGTACGTCCCTAGTGATTGCCTCCCACCCTTCAGATGGGAAAGAGAGTTTTATTGGCAACTGGTTTAGAAAACGTGAGAGCTATACCTTGGCAAAATGTGGGTTGGCATTTTGTCTTTGTCCAGAGACTACCTGAAATTGAGATTAAAAGAGGTGGACTACTTAATCTTGTGGAGAAAATTTCAAGGCAGCCCAGTATTCAGGCTGTCACATGGGTTCTGTCTGTGGCTTTTAGGCAGCTCTACACTGAAAAGCAGGAGAAAACAGAAGAGAAAACAGATATAAAAAGTTTACAATTTGGAGTAAAAAAAAGCACTTGGTTGTTAAGGAGATTAGTATTAAAAAGAAGCCAGGTACTTGAAATTAAGACTATTATAAAAAGAGGCCCTGAGGGTGTCAGGAATCAGCAAGACCCCACTCTTAATCAACTAAGGGGTGGGGAGGCAAAGTGCCTTCCTTTGAAAGGAGATCCCCCCCCCCCCCCACCCAGGGCATCCAACTGGACAACCTATGAAAGTAAATCCCCAAGGAATTTAGCCATCTAAGACCTTAGAGGATTTGGTACTGATTGTCCAAGGGGCCGGACTGCTACTCATGTCAGTGGTGGACCATGCGGTGGTGATTTCATGGGTGGGCAGAATGCAAGAGTTGTAGAGATTTCAGAAGAAGGGCAGTGGGTGAAATTGTGATGGTGAAGCCAAAAGTGTGGTAGAGACCCTGGAAATCTGGATGTCTTAGGAGCCCTGGCCCTGCTGAGTTGAGAACTTGCTTTGGTCCCATACCTTCTGATGTGCTATTTTTCATTTTTGGAATGGGAATAGTTACTCTGGGCCACTGTGTATTGGAAGTACTTAGCTTTCCTTCAGCTTACACAGCAGCTCACAGCTAAGAGTTTACCTTGAGTCTCAAAGGAGACATTGGACTTGGACTTTTTTGGCAATGCTGGAACTGTTAAGACTTTGCCAACTCTTAGAAAAGGACTAAATGCATTTTGCATAAATAGATGGACATAATCTTTTGGGGACATGGACGGAATGCTGTGGTTTTGATCTGGAGTGTCCCCAAATGGCCTCATGTATTTGAATGTTGTGGATGCCTGTGAATTTTATGGACAGTTACAAGATAAGGATTTATTATAGGTATGTGGATTATAGGAGCGTGGTAGAAGATAGATGTGTGGTAGATTATGGATTACAGGTATTTGACAGGTTAGGGGCATGCTATAGATTACAGTTGTGTGGCACATTACAGAGCACATGACCAGGAAAGGGCAGACCACTGGGGTTTAACTCAGAAAGGGCAGAACACTGAGGCTAGACCCAGAAGGGGCAGATCAGTGGACATGACCTGGAGGGGTGCATGCTTACTCTGCTCTCCTTTGCTTGGCTTCCATCTGTCACGCTGTGAGCAGCTAGGTCTCCACCATGACCTGCCATCATTATCAGCCACACATGAATAGACTGTGACCATCTGAAACTGTGAGCTAAAATAAATCGTTCCTCCCTCAAGCTGTGGATATTGGGTGTTCTGTCTCAGCAACTAAGACAGCTGATATCAACAAGGTAGTGTTATTCAAAGACAGCAGACTGGTGAGCCAAAGGCCAAAGCCAAAGTGCCCAAACTGGTGTAGTATTTTATCTGGCTAACATTTAAAAAATAAAGACACGAACTAAAGCTCCCAGAAGAAGGCACCACACCTGCATCAACGACAGTACAGGTGAACTGGTGGCTCAGATCTCCAGTGATTAACAGAGAGGTGGAATGTGGCACAGCCAAATGGCCCCAGGCTTTTTAGCACTTTTTATGGGCACATTGTCACCCCCCTCTGCATCTCACGCATTCCTGTGACCACTAAGTATCACTTTTTGAAATGTTTGAGCAGAACCCCAGTTTCCACAAACCCAAGAGCTAAGAATGTCATCAGATGGTGACTTAGTTACTTTTCTGTTGCTGGGACGTAATACCTGACATCTACACTTTTAGGGAGGAAAGATTTATGTTAGCTTATAGTTCCAGAAAGTCACAGTCCATTCACATATGAGTGGCTAAAAAATGGTGGAGTCACATGGTGGAGCTGCAACTGGAGCCAGAACCAGAGCTAGTGCTCTGGAGACAAAGATCCTCACAGCATGGTGGAACAGAGCCAAGCCTGGGAGAGCGGGTGGACCAGCACACACCCCTCCAGGTCAAGCCCCAGGTATCTGCTCCTTCCATCCAGAGCCCACCTCCCAAGAGTACAAGTGTCTATAGATACGTGAGGCTTTGGGGGGACACTCCAGAACCAAACCATGGCAGGTGGCATCTGAGGCCTACAGCAGTGGTTTCCACTCTTCAGGGGGACCTGTCTGCTTGACACTTTCACGAACACCTGTAAAAAGCACTTTGATCTGTGACTTTCTTCTGTCCTGTAAGTATGATCACTGTGCGTGGCTACTGACACGCTGGAAAGTGGTTTTCGGGGAAACCTGACTCCACATTCCCAGGCCATGGTCGCTCGTATTTAGTTCCAGAATAAACTCTTACTCTCTTTGAGATGACAGCTGTGTTCTTGCATTGACAAAAAATTTCACGGAAACACCATGATTCCTAACTTCTGTTAAGTGTGTGAAGAGCTAGGAAGGAGGTGAGATAAAAGAAACCAAGGTGGGTAGGCGGGAGACAAGGAAAGCCATAGTTTTGAAATTATATGTATAGTAAAGGCTGCAGCTTCAAGACACAGGCCCAATGGAAAACAAACAACAAAACAGAATGCTAAGAGCCTTAGAGTCAACGGGCCTGTTTCTCACTGCACTCCCTTGTACCACCCCTCCCTCGGGAAGCTGTGCTCTAAAGAGGACAGCGGACCTCAGCTTCAGATGCATGAGCAGTGGCACAGCCCACCGAATGGGGAAGAGCCACCGCGGCGGTGACCCATCCTAGGGACCTCCAGCTCCTTCCCCTCTATCACCTGTGGTGACTGTCACCTAGGAATCCGCCGTCATCCTTCCGTGGGAGGGGCTGTGGCCGTCCATCTGCATGGTGGGTCCCCTGTTTCCATGGATACAGTTGTCCATCCCCAACTCCCCAGCTCTGGCTGCAGAGGGCGCCTCTACTTCCATCCTGTGAGGCCCAGGCTCTACTTGAATGTATACAGTTCAAGTTTTGCCTAGTAAATCTTCCCCAACCCACTTACTGAAAATTCTTTTTCCATTATGTGAGTCAGTGAGCTGATCGTGTGAAGGATGTGTTTGGGGATCTGGGCTGGTCCACGTTCCCCATCTTTACTTTAGAGACCAGACTTTACTGGACCCTCTGCTAACAGAAATCCACAGCGATGGTTGGTTAGGAGGCAGATTCTTTCCACGATGCCCCAGCTCTCCCGGATCCTAGTGTGTCCCACGTGGTCTGAGTTTATATTAACCAGCTCCTCAGTTGCCAAGGTTAGAATCATTGAGTGTATCTTTCTCTCTTTGTGTATGCAAACAATCTTTTACATTTGAAAGCATTTTATATTAACAATTTCATCATTTCTGTATTTCATTGGCAATTTCACATAATACTAGATAAAAATGAGTATTATAATTGCTATAATTCTTTCATTTTAAACCATGTGTACCATAATTTACTTCTGACTTTTTGCTATTATAAATACTGCGATGATATTTTTTAGACTTGGATTTAGATTTTTAAAAACGTATGTGAGTCTCAGGTGATTAGAAAATGTCCCTTTTAATAGGCGTAGCTCTGGGATTAATCCTAGCAGTCTTTCAACTCCATCCTCGGGCTTGGGCCCCTGTGGCTGTTGCTGCTTCCTGAGCCAGCACCCATCACTCTCTGAATCAGTCCTGCTGTGGCACCCCTTGGAATTGGGGCATTTCTGCCTGGGCCTGCTATGCTCTGGATGAAGTCAGGAGGAGCTGTTGGGGCTGTCAGGCTCCTACCCACCCCACTACCGTACTGTCTGAACACAGGGCTCCTGCAGGCCCCGTCCCAGCTGTGGAGCCATACTCCTCCCCGCCAATGAGACATCACTCAAACTGGACTTCACCTTTCACAACATGACCCTGAAAATAGAGAAAAAGCCAGAAGGACTCTGACTAAGTCAGGGCTATTGTTATCACCGGGGCATGTGCCAAAGTCTGCTCACAACTGTGACTCATAGTGGAGGCTGGATTTTAACAAGGGTAGTTATCTGATACTCTAGATCACAGCAGATGAGATATAGCAGGTTCAGAGGCATAGAAAAGGGGGGGGCAATTGATAATAGAATAAAAAGGCAGCAGGCAACAGGGATGAGATGGGAAAGTCCATGTAGCACCTAAAAGACTCAAGAGGTCGTGATCACGGAGGTGTCATCTGCCAGAGGATGGGTAGAGGAAATGTCCAAGGGACAAGGACTGTGAGTGGTCTATAGCTCAGCTTCACTGAGCTCAAGACCCTGGGATTTTGACTACTCAAAACACCCAGCAAGATGCCCTATCTGAGGACACAAAGTAAAGAGGTAGAAGGACAGATTGCAGCTGAGGTCCCAAGCTTCTGTGTCTGTACACCCTGATCCTTCCCTACCTCCCAAGCATCCCGAGTCCAGAGGTGCAAAATGGACAAGTGCAGCTCTGGGGGAGATAACACTGTGGCCTGGGTATAGGAGGACATGACCAGGCACTTGGAGCCATCTAGGACCACCCCTCTTTTGAGACAGGGTCTTGCTCTATAGTCCAGGCTGGTCCTGAACTCACTATGTAGCTCAGGCTGACCTTTAATTTCACTGTATTCCTCCTGCTTCAGTCTCCAGAGTGTTGGGATTACAGCTGTATGCCACCTCCCCCAGCTCATTTTTATATGGTGCTGAAAAAATGAACCCAGGGCCTTGACTTGCTAGGCAGGCACTTTAGCCACGGAGCTATCTTCAGCCCCAATAGACTTCTTAACCCTCAGAAGCACAGACCACTCAGCTATCCGGTGAGGGTTACAGTCCCAGTCCTACAGGGATGGAAGGTTGAGATGCGAGACCTTCAGATGTTGCAGTTGCTCTGTGGGTAGAGAGCTCAGCTGGGGAAGGCCAGGACACAAGACTCAGATCCTAGGTAATGCCCCACATGCCAGGAATCACCCACCCATCTGGGGCATTACCCAAAAGTTGACTCAATGACAAATTGATGTCAAAGAAGCTCTTCTAAAAGGGAGCAAAAGGAGAATTTATCTTCAAACAGACACTAATTGTTGCTCCATCAAATAGAAAACCTAGAGTTATAGAGTTAATAGAGTTATGTTTTTGCCAAGAAATTTTTGTAATATGATATTGGATAATTTTTCTTGAATTTGTCATCTTTGTAAGTACTAGATACGATGTTTCCTTGGCTTATACTAAATACAAGTTTCCCTGTTAGGGCAAATTTTGCTTTAATTTTAATGGAGGTCACCCATGAATATTGTCCTGTCTCTGTTACAGTGGTCAACTGAAAATTAATTGGGTAAGAAAAGTGAGATCCAACAGGAGCACAGAACTTGCCACTCAGTGACTTGGGCAGCAAAGAGGGGTTTCGGACCCAAATCCTCGTTCCTTCAAAGACTTTGTAAGCATGATGGTTGCTCTGTTATTCAGATCTCCCTCATTATGACCGAATACCTGAGAGGACCAACTTAAAAAGAAGAAATGTTTATTTTGGCTCATGGTTTCAGAGGTGTTATGGTCTATGCCCATTGGCTTTGCTGTTTGGGCCTGTGGTGGCATAGTACACAACGGTAACAACATGTAAATGGTGGCCAGGAAGCAGAGAGAGGCAGGAACAGGTGGGGTCCCAATGTCCCCTCCACAGTCACCGCCTCCCATGGCCGAGCTTCTTTCACTCAGACTCACTTCCTAAAGTTCTGTCGCCCCCCAGTAGCACTGTGCGCTGCAGGCCTTTCAGAGTCATGTATCCAAATTCCAGCAGGTTGCAGGGAGGAGGGAGGCTGGGGCTGGAGAGACGGGCCTGCAATGAGTATTGCCTACCTTGAGGGTGTGAAAGACTTCACTTGGCAAGAGACCTATTATGATTTGAGAAAATAGCTTGATGAGGCACTTGGGAGAAGAGGAGTCAACAGAAGCCATGTAGATAGAAGAAAGAGAAGTTCGGTTGTTCAAGAACATGGAGAAGAAAGGAAGGAGACAAATGGAGACAAGATGGCGGCCTGAATCAGGACTCCAGGGTTGATAGAAGGGGCCACATAGGAGCCTGGAGGGGGCGGCCAAGGGCCTTGCCTCTGTTCCTTCCTGTCACATTTGCCAACTGCCATGTGGGCAAAGGGTTTGGCCAGGAGAGGAATTAAAGATTCACATCTGGGCCCATTGAGTACAGACTGGACAGGGCAGATTGTCGAAGCTGGAGCTCAGAGTTGAAAGTCACCAGAGAGAAAGAATGCCTCCTGGGGAATTGGTGGGGCTTGGGGACTTAGACTTCCACAGGGAATGGAGAAGGGGGCCGAAGACAAAGGGCGGGGGATGCCACGTGACACGTGGGACAAGGATTCCTGCAGTGGATAGGACAGGCGAGTGCGGGAGTGAGGCCAGCACACAGGGGGCCTTGAGTACCCCTAACTGTCGCCAGCCTCACCCGGTCACTGTGGCCGTTCCTCATTCTGCACACTTTGTCGCCTGGGGACTTCTCTGCCTTGAAGTATAGGCTGGCACTTGAGATGGACAGACAGATATCTCAGGAACCCAAGTTATAGCTATCTCTGAATGAAGGCCACTTCTATGAGAGAAGCAGAAATTTAAGAGTGGCAGTTCTGAAAACAGCTGTATGAGTTAGCTCACAGGGGAAGGGACAAATGGCCTCCCTAAATGGGTAGATAGAAGCAGGCCTTCTGGAAGCAAAGTGGAGCCAGGGATGGAGCTGAACCTGCATGCACCCTGGAAAAACACGGCACCAGGAACCTCCACATCTAACTCGCCCTCACCATGTGCCCTTGGGATTGTCACTTAGGTCCTTAGCTTCTTCTGAAAAGTAGGTACAAAGACACTTATTCCATCCACATTCTCACAAGGGAAAGTTCCTCATTCAGAAGTCAATTCAAAAGTGATATCAACACTGTGAATGGTAATATTTATAAGACATAGTTGAAACCAGCTTGAGTGGTACAGGCCCATAATCACAGCACCCTGAGAGGATGAGGCAGTAGGATCATAAGTAACAGCCCAACCTGGGTAATTTATCAGCTTAGCAAAACCTTGTCTCAAAATAAAAATTAAAATACATGGGCTGGGGATGTAGCTCAGGGTGAAGTGCTTAGGCTTGGGCCCCAGTACCTCAAAAGAAAAAAAAAATAAATAAAAAGCAGACAAACACGTCCAGCCTGCTCACTACCAGAGTGGCAGCTAGAATAGAGGGGCAGCCATAAAAAGGCCCCGGTTTTGTTCTCAGCATCTCCGAAGGTTCCAGGGATGGTGCACACCACATGCTCAAGACCAATAGTGAGACCTTTAAAGCACAGAGCAGGTGGTGGTGGGAAGAGGGATGATTAACTGAATGTGCACATGACACTTCCTGTTAAACCACGTCACGTGGATTGTGTCATTTAAGGCACCTAGAGGCCAAAGAAGGTGGCGCTGTGATTCTCCTTCCCATTTTGCTGGTGAGAACACTGAGGAGTGTGCTCAGCACCACGCGGCCAGTAGGTTTCAGAGCTAAGGTCTGATTCCAGAGCAAAACCACTACCTATTGTGCTATAGTAATTATTAGTATAGGGCAAGCAATGAGACTGCTATTAAGGAAAGTATTTTTGTATTTTCTGCCCTTTATTTTTGGAGAGAGAGCCTGCCTCATCCTCTCAGAGTACAAGGCTTATAGGCACATGCCACTGGGCTAGCAGAAGATTTTTAAATAACAGTAAAATGATGGATCAATCTTGAGACACTACACAGCTCAGGGCAGCCACCTTCCATTGAGACACATCATGCTGACTTGAAATCCAAGCTAAAAACGTGCCTGCTCCCATTTTCACAGCATGGCACTTTCTAGGGGCACGGAGGAGGTATTCCCAGTCTCTAGATCCCAGCACTTTCCTACCTGCCAGTGGAGAAGACAAGATTGGGGTGTGATAACATTTACAAAGCTCAAGGACTGATCGATGAGAAAAATTAGTGTGATCTAAATGGTAAGAAGGGAAGGATAAAGTATACCTTTAGTGGTAACAGCTATGTGTGTGCATGCATATGTTTTGGGGGTTTTGTTGTTGTTGATTATTGATAGAAACAATGGTAATCTATTGTCTTTGCCAGGTACACAGATAAGGTGGACAGATAGGAAGCTTTCAACTGGAAAAGAATTTCACATCTCCCACATAAGCTGATAAAATGGAGGAAAAGCAGCCAAAGCCAACACAGACTTAAGCCAAGAACTGACTGATGGAGTCCAAGGTTATTTGGAGCACATAAAGTCTCCATGAAGATCACAACGGTAAGTTTTCCTGGCCAGAATCAAAGTTGGAAAACACGTCACAAAATTGGGCCAATGATGGTTCCGGTGGGCACAGATGCTTCTGCTACACATAGCAAATCTCCCTCCTGGACATTGTAGAAGAATCACTGCCCCTGGAAATTAGAAGTGACTGTCATTGTTTCCTAGCCGATTCCTCAAATCGCCAGCCTCTACATCAAAGGTGTATTTGCATCTGATTGGAGAATTCTTGGTCATGTGCCCATATTTAGTTGCAAGGGAGACTGGGAAGTGAATGAGGGCCATTTTTAATATAGGCTAACTAAGTCATCCTGATTTGCCTAGGGATACTTTTTCAAGCTGGTATTAGCTGGTCCTGGTGGCACAGTCCTATAAACCCAGCACTCAGGGAGGCTGAGGTAGGAGGATCACAAACTTAGTCCAGTGTGGACAAGTTATTGACTTAATGAGATCCTGTCTCAAAATCAAAACTTAAAAAATGGGCTGGTAAAGTAACTCAGTATGAAGGCCCTGAGCTCAATCTTCATTACCAAAAACAAACAAACAAATAAATACATTTGTTAAGTTACACATTCTGGAGACATCTTTAGTTTTATCTTACCAAGATAACTAATCTTCTTATGAACCGGACTCTGGCCCATGAGATAAAGATGAGTTTCCAAACTCAGGAAGGAAGTCTAGGTTGTGGATGCCAAGGACGAATGTCCACTTCATTCCCCAGAAGATGCCAAAAAGATTTCCAGTTCTGATGAATTTCCAAAAGAAAAGAGAGCTGCCCAAAGCCAGGAAACTCCGCTAAGTCAATTTTTGAGCTTTCTCTCAACTGCCAAACTTTAGATCCTGCAGCACCAGGATTTTCTAGCATTGCAAAGCCATGATCCTTCCAGTGACTCTGCGTTTTTCCTAGTACTTGAAGGGTCACACAGAACATTTAGAAAGGCCTCAGCTCTGGTTGGACTGGAGTGAGTTTCATAAAAACCAAAAGCTGAACACCATCTTTCATTTTATTGAGATAAACAAGTTAATTTGGGAAATAAAAAATCACTTCCCAGGAAGTCAAATCTTCCTGGGATCCCCACTTGCACCTTCCAGAAGACACTGGCACAGGCACTAGGGAAGGGCTGTGGGCATTACTTGGCCTCCCCAACAAGCTTTTATAATCATCTTGCTCCCATAGACTCCATAGCAAGAAATGTGCATATGACCTGACCCTGGCCAACCACTGACCCCAGTGCCCAGCCCCAGCCCTGACCTGGGCCTGGTCATTCCAATTCTCTTCTGGTGCCATAAGGAACTGAAGACTCAGCCACCATCTCCTCTGCTCTGTGTAGAAAGCCTGTCAGAGCAGGAAGAAGAGTTCTTTGGAAGTTGGCAGAGACCTGAGAGAGAGGGAGAAGCAGGGAAGAGGAAAAAATGAAAGGGAGAAAAAGAGAGAGAGAGAGAGAGAGAGAGAGAGAGAGAGAGAGAGAGAGAGAGGAGGGGAGGGAGAGAAGGAAGGAGGGAGATAAATAAAGACAAAAAAAGGAAAGAGAGAGGATCCTGGTGGCTTCAGACCCATGCTCCAGTCTCTGGGGCTCTGGGGCCTGCAATTACTTGTCACCCCTTCCTGGCCATGTGAAGCCCCCACATACCCTTGCCTCTATGTCCTTGACTAACACTCAAACTAAAGAGAGGAAGTGTCAAAGTGGCCAGCAACCAGTGACCAGAGCAGTGTGCTCTGTGAGTTGCTCGGGGAGCACTGGTGCAAACGCAGACACAGCAGATGGGAGCTGGGGCCGATGTCCAGGAGATTTGCACGCACACTCCCATTCAGGTTGGCTTCCATAACCTCACTGAAACGGATCTGCCAGGACTGCCATGGAACTTCAGTGGAAAGGCCTTCCAGCTCAAACATTTGGTGACTTTTAGGGGCAATGTAGACTCTCAGAGGGTGGAAGTCAGCTGAGGTCTACAGAATCCAGCAGCCCTGTCTGTTTGCACAACTGGAGAGGATGGTAGAACTTGCACCAGGTCATGGCCTCAAAGTCCTGTGTGCTCTGCGCCCTCTCTCTCTCCATCTTTGGACCTGGATTATTTGCAGCTGGGTCAGCCTGCCCCGGGCCACCCTGTCCCTCTGGAAGTCCAGCAGCCAGGGCATCAGCTACGCCCTAGGAGCAGGGGCTCTCACCTAGGAGCACCAGGGAGGGGCACATGGCCATGTCTGGAGGCATCTTTGACTGTCACAGGATGCTTGTGGCATCTGAATGCTAGAGGCCTCTGTACCTGTGGGGCTTTGCCGCTGCAATTCTAGCCTCTCTGCACTTTTTGTTTTGCATAAGATTATTAAAAAGCATTTCCTCAGGTGTTGGAATATATAATCTTCACAATTGTCATTTCCTGTGTTTCCCAGCTAGTCCATTAGGAGAATATATGACTTGTTGAACTTGTTCCAGTGTGAACGCTTCGGCTGTGTTTAGACTTATGTAAGAGTGCTGCAGTGCCAGCATGTTTAAGAAATAGGCAAAGATGGACCTAGATGGAGGGAGGATTGCGATAGTCGAGGAATGGCAACTTACGGTGTGCACAGTAAGAGGCGGTAGTTAGAACCCTACGTACACCCGGTGTGCTGCCACATAGTCACGTGGACATTACACGGACCCATAGGTATGGCTAGCGATGCACACCCTTGGACCTGTGTGGGGACCCTGTGCATCAGGTATTTAAGGGCAGTAAGACCACAGGAAGAAAGAGAAGCTGAGAGAGAGAGAGAGAGAGAGAGAGAGAGAGAGAGAGAGAGAGAGAAAGCTAGTGATTCAATAGTGAGTGAGAACCAAGTCCAGAGAGAACTGCAGGCCAACCCTGACAGAACAGCAGCAGATGGCTAGGAAGGCAAGTCCCAAGAGGCAGAACACAGCTTCCATAAGGCTTCAAATGTGCTGGGGTGGGCTTTTCGTGGATGCAACTGCCGTTTGAGATACTTGTAGGCCTGTAAGTGACTCCTTCCCCACACTCCTGTAAATAACTCCAATAAACTCACTGGTTCTCCAAGTTGGACTTGGGTGCAATGGTTACTTTGGTCAGACAGACTTATCCTATCTGGAGCGAATAGACATTTGTTTACATCTCCTTGGGAAAAGTTTCATGCGATAGCAGACCACTCTGACTCTCAAGACTTTCCTTCCTGAATCTGTGAAATCCGGATGACAACATAATGCATACCAGGTCCCTCTGACACTGCCTGGTTTTCCTGGATGCTGGCTGTTTCTCCTTCCCCTGGGCTTCCTTTCTTGACCTTCATCCGAAATTCTCAGGACTTCCAGAAAGAATCTCACCTGGGATCAGAGAGGCAGTACTGTCAGTCAGGTCCAAGCAGGACTTGGTTGTTCCCACAAGTGTATAAAATTCAGCATCAGACCTTTTCTGGCCACAGCTGTGCCCTCTTCCTGGCCCAAGTGTCACCCTCCTGAGCTTTGATGCCCTGGGGTCTGATGCACACACAGCTTCTGACCACCCATACTGTTTACCGTGTTCTGATTCAGCTCGTCTACCACAGAACTCGCCCTAGCATCCTCCTTCCTGACTGCAGTCCCACCAGGGCCTCCCGACAGGGACCAACTCACTGAGGTGAAAGTCTAGATCTACACTCAAACAATCCCTGCCTCAGTCACTTTCTCGTCACTGGGACACAAAACTTGACACCCAACAGCTTGAGGGAGGAAAGGATTATTTTAGCTCATGTGTAAGAAGCCTCAGTCCATTTGTGGTTGGCAGGTGGTGGCAGAAGCGCACAGCAGGGGGCCTCAGTCAAGGACAGCTATTCATGGCACAGTGAGACAGGAAGTAGAGTGACCGGAGAAAAGCTGGGGCAAGAGTATCCTTCCAGGCCACACCCCCTGGAGCCCATCCCTCCAGCCAGGGCCTGCCTCCTCACAGCACAGGAAGTCACCAATGGGTTAATCTGCTCCATCCATCTAACCCTCAGGTCCAATCACTTTCTAAATCACAAGGCTTTTGAGGGACACCCAGATTCAAAAGAAAACAAGCTCCTACCTCACACGCCACGTGGGGACCCTCCCACACCCCTTGTGTCTCATCTCCACAAACACAGGGCCTCAGCCCCATAAGAAAGCCATCCTCAGTTGCAAAGTACAGGACTCCCTGACCCATTCCAGAGCCACCCTGTGGTTCTGGGAAGCTTTGGCACCGAGGCCCAGCACCCCCTGTAGGGGCTACATGCCCTCGGACGTGTGATTGCATCTCCTCATCCTGAGCACGCATCTCCTGAGAGCCAATGAAAGGACACAGCATACCTAGCATGATGCCTGCTCTCCGAACTTCGAACTCACTCATTCGACAGACACTAAGTTTGTATCTCCTTCTGTTAAAAAAAAAGCTGCCATCACTGATTAACAAAAATAATTAATATTTTTGGCCCTTACCACATCTACTAAAACCTATAACTTAAGAAACAACATAACCCCTTATATGAAGAAACACAGGGAGATGAAGGGACTTGCCTGAAGTCACCGGGATACATGGCACAGCCAGAATGATACAGTCCAATTTATATTTTGCCTTTTCAAAGTCACAGGTATTAAAAGATTTTCTGTGATTCCTATTCAACATATAGTATCAGACATCAGGGCTGTAAGAATAGCTCAGTGGCTAAAGTGCTTGCCTAGCAAGTGCTGAGTACCTGAGCTCTATTCCCCAGCACCACATAAGCTGGGTGTGGTGGTGCACGCCTGTAATCCCAGCACTCGGGAGGCTGAGACAGGAGGGTTGCTGTGAGTTCGAGGCCAGTCTGGGTTATGTAGTGAACTCAGAACCAACCTGGACTACAGAGTGAGACCCTGTCTTCCCCCCGCCTCCCCTAAAAAAGATGAAAATATTAGACCTCAATTCAAATGTACTCAGAATTGAGGGTTTTTTGGTTTTGTTTTGTTTTTGTTTTTCTGTGCTGCGGATGGAACCCAGGGTTTGGTTCGCACTAGGCCAGCACTGCAGCCCTGCTTGTATCTCTTAACCCAGCTGTGATATGGGCCACTGCATGTGTGCAGAGACAACTGGCCAGGCTACTTCCGGAAAACCAGGAGTGAGCAATGCCAATCCTTGTCCCTCTGCCAGCAGCCTGCTGCCCCGAGAGCAGGCATTTGCGCCAGCTAGAGTGGACTGAGTTGGACCTGCACTCACACCCTCTTTTTCTCTCTGTGGGAAGCAGGCACAGAGATGCCAGTGAGCAAACCTCAATCATTCACATAAGCATGTATAACCAGCCACAGTTTTTTCCAACATCATTCATTTGTAGAATTTTCTATTTCTGTCCATTCTCTTCCCAAATATGAATCAGTGTGACGCTTGTTCCCATTATGTCTGTCACAGTATCTGCAGAGCCCGTCCAGGGAGCTGGGTGCTGGGCTCCACGGAGCTTCATTCAAAGCAGCAACTGCCACCCAGCGGTGCTTTGTTTCTTTCCAGTTAGCTCCTTCCAGAGCTCCTCTTGGTCTTTGAAAGGGCTGGTACAGTTAATTCCTCAGAACATACAGTCAGAAACCGAGAGAACCTTGCAGGACAATTCTTCCTCAGTTAGCCTGCCTTTATTAAAGGAAATGTCATCCTGTTCCAACTCCCTTACATAAATCCACCTTGCTCTTGTGAAGAATGCTCCCCTCCACCCCCATTTCCCCTGTTCCGGTCTGCTTCCACCTTCCTCCTTGAAGTTTTCTCTCTCCCGTATCCAATGTCTCCTCTGCCCCATTCCAGGCTGACTAGCCTCAGAACCCCTCCCAGGACCATGTCTAACACCTGCACCTTTCCCTGTTGTGCAGCAACTTTCTCTGAACATTCCCTGCTAGAAGAGGATGGAGGCTCATGAGACTCAAGAAGCAAATAACTCACAGGTCTCGGGAAATTCTTAACCTCAGGAGTCACAGGGGTCCTCCCAAGCATACAAAGACAGTAAGCAATAGCTGGATCACAGACTCCCCTACTAGCCCCCCTGCCTGCTGATCTCGCAGAAAGCTCTGGGAGGCGGCTTCCATGAGTCTCCCCTTTGGAGATGCAGCCACTTTGAGTCATCCGCAATTCTGTCAGTAGCCCCAGTACACTCACCACCTCACCAAGTTGGACTCTAGTATAAGCATCACTTTGTTCTGCCATCTATGCCCTCTCTGGAGTAGGTAGATGCTTGCAACATCTCCCTAGGAAAAGTGTCATCCACCACCACGGGCTTGCCATTGCCTGCCCCAGCCTGATAGGCTCCAGGGAAACAACCAACTGAACTACTACAAACCCCAACAGACTTTATGTACTATGTAGCTTCGGCCAAACCTTGTAGGTTTGCATCAGTACACTCTGGTGTTCACAGTGTTAGGAACTGGGCCCACAGCAGGAGCTGAGCAGCTAACCCACGAAGTTCCACCTGCATTCACATCCACTCCCATCACCTGCATTAACACCTGAGCTCCCCCTCCTCTCTCAGCCGTGGTAGGAACTAACTTACCAAAGAATTGCAAACCTTAATGGGTACTACATGTATAAGCAAATATAATATGCTTGAGCCATCTCCCCATCCAGGTCCATGTAGAAATTCTCTTCCACAAACTCAAGTGTCTAATGCCAAAAAGCTTGGGACCACTGACTTGGGATTTGGCCTTCTTCAGGCGAGCCACTCTAGTCCCTGCCCAGTATACTCCCAGAGAGCTCTGACCATTGGGAAGGCCCTCCTGTGTGAACGGGACTTTCAAAAGTAGACATAACACTCAGAAACAAAAAGACAACGGGGCTGAAGTACTTAGACAGACTCCCACGGGGAGGGGCCCGGGAATCACATGGGCGAGCTCCAAGGGCTGCAGGGGAAGCTAAACGCTCACAGCCAAAAGGCAAGAAACACAGGGACACCGGAGAACAGGAATGTTGTACGGCAGGCCCGGGAGTAGTGGTGAGGAGGGCGGAGGGTGGGGGCATAAGCCTGGGTCACAGTCCCTGATCTGGAGGTCATATGACAGGGGTACAATTTGTGAATGAAAAAAAAAAAAAGCCATGGAAAAGTACAGGAAACTCAGGAGGCCTGTAGAAGCCGGCGGACACAAGGAGACACAGGAGGACTGGAGTAGCCAGAAGTCACACAGAGACACGGGAGGCCTGTAGAAGGCAGAAGAAACAAGGACACACAGGAGGCCTGTAGTACCTGGAAAACACAAGGAGACACAGGAGGCCTGTAGAAGCCGGAAGACACAAGGAGGCATGGGAGACATAAAAACTTAAAGACACTAGGAGACATACCAGGAGCCCTCAGAAAAAATCTTTGTCTATGAATACTTTGATCTCAGGACACTTATCTCCAAAATGGAAAAAATAATGTTGTCTTATTTTAAAATGAACTTGTAGGTACTCTTTCTACTGGCTGTAGAAAACCCATATGGCTAGAAATCTGGTCTTCTACATGTTTCGGTTTGTTAGGGCCATCCCACAAACAGCCACCCCAGACTAAGCATCTTGCACCAAAGGCAAGGTGCTCAGCCACCTTCCCTCCGATCGTACCTGGGTAGGGCACACAGGTCCAGCCTCTCTCCTCCGCGTGGTGCTTCTGTGGCTTATGGTGGCATCACTCCAATCTTCACACAGTGCCCTGTGTGCATGTCTGTACCTCCTGTTCATGAATACTCATAATCACTGGATTAGAAGTCACCGTGATGACCTTGTATCTTCACTTTCTACAAAGATCCCACCTCCAAAAACGGCCAGTTGACAGGTGCTAGGACTTAGGAACTCCAGGTCTTCTGAGAGGACACAGTTCATCACTTAACTTATAAGGGCTAAAACAAATTGTCCCTTTACACAATAGGGAAAGAAGTTGATGGCCAAGCACGTGGCACTCCCACCCATCTGTGCGTCCCCACTCACTCAGCAGACCCAGAAGCCGATGCTTAACACAGTGCCCACCGGCTCCCTGGAGCTTCCCACCCTGCACTCTGTGGTGATCTGAAGGTGCCCAGGGTCCTCATTCCCCCCCATTCCACAAGATCTCCAGGCAGCAGCGTGTCTGCCTTCCTGTCCCCCTTCCCCCTTTGCCCCTCAACATGTGTGCCTGTAGTTGGTGTGTCTTGCCTGTCCTTCCCATAATACTATGCTATCTTCATGCTTGGGGTCCAAGTCCTGCTCCCCATTTGGCTCAGCACCTACTCCACACCATACACGCAGTGTTTGTGGAAATAATGCATCACATGTGTCCATTCTCACCTGCCCAACCCAGCAAACATGCCAACACATGTGTTAAATGAAGACGGGGCCAGGTGGCCACCCTGCTTTAAAACAAGGCCGGTGTGTAAAGCGGGCTCTCGCCACCAATGAGAGACTCCCACCATGAGGATGGGTGTGCTCTGTGAGGACCCTGAGCAGCAAGCAGTCCTAGCTGAACAAGTTGGAGCCAGTTCTTCCGGAGTGCAGGCTGACAGTCGGGAGGCTAAGTAGAGACAGGGGAAGGGCGGTTTGTCTCCCGTCTTCTTTGCCTCTCAGGACGGTCAGCATGAGGTTCCAGATGAGAGCAGGGCCCAGCTTCTGGGTGCTCATCTCTGGACCACCCCTGCATGCTAGCCCAGCACAACATACTCATATAGAGCTGCATGAACCTTGGCAGGCCGGGGCCCATTCTAGCACCGGTTATCTTAGTTATTAAGGTTACGCTGATCCATGGCTCTTCCAGCCATCCTGAGGCCAAGATCAGTCCCAGCGCGGGAGAAACCAGCAAGCTCCACCGCCCCCGTGATTGCATGGCTGTTTGCATGCTACCGCAGGGAGAGGCTGGAAAACTTCCCTCTCTGCTTTCGCACGGGAAGGCAAGGGGACTGTGCAGCACGAGGCGAGGCCAGTCTCCCTGTCTTGTAACTGTCCTTGAAAGGGATTGCAGTGCCTTTTTGGTCTCACACTCTCATGAGAGCCAGGAACCAAAGTGAGCCCCAGGAGATCAAGGTCTCAGGGAAGAGAGAGCCTGGAGTTGAGGACTGGGGGCAGGTAGTTCCATTTCCCATGGCTAATAACATGATTACACAGAGCAGGCTTGTCATAAGGAAAGGAGGCTGAGTTTGGTCATGGCCTGGTCCAAGATCCAAGGCGGAGGGGCAGCATCTGGCACTGGCCTTCTCTCTTGCTGGGAGAGTTCCAAGGTGGCACAAGGTCTCCTGTGACAGGAGCCGGGGAGCACGTGGGTGCACACGTGTCCTGGTCTCTTCCCTCTTCTTATAAAACCCCCAGGGCTCGACCACGGGGCTCCATCCTCATGTCCTCACCTAGCCCTAGTCCATAGGCCCCACCTCCAGACACTGCTGCGGATCCAGCTCCTACCCTCTGGTACCTCACAGGTGGGTCAAGCTCTGCATGACTCTGGAGGGGACGGATACTCAAACCATCCCGTGGAGCAAACTGCAGTGACAAAATTCAGACTGGCCAGACATGGCCCTGGAGTGTGCTGGTGACCCCTCCCAGGATAGTACACAGAGTGTACACTCCAGCCCCCGTCCCCAAGTCTCAGTGTCATGGTCATAGTGCCGCTTCTTTTTTATAAGTTTCACCGGGACACAACAGGCTTCTTCATTGTAGGATGTCTGTGGCTGCTTCTGTACTTCGAGGACAGAGATGAGTAGTCTCAACAGAGACAGGCCTGCAGAGGTTAAGACCCCAGCCCAGGGCCAGGGGTCGGCCAGCATCATAGATTCACTAGTAAACTTGGAACTCCTTTCCCAAGAGACTGAGCACCTGGCCCTATGCGGCCTGGTCCCCGGCTGCTCAGCCCTTGGCTTCCTCCCGCCCCTCTGCCTTAATGCTCCTGGGCATGGGCAGCCAGCTCCTGTCCTCAGCAGCCTGTCACAGCCCTGTGAAACTGAGAATCCATTTTTCCTGCTTCCCTGGTATGGTTTGGATCTGGAATATCCCCCCAAAAATCTCACGTGTCTGGAAGGCAACTGGATCATGGGGATTAAATGGATCGGGTGGGTTAATCAATTGATGATTTCACATGCTGTTAGAAGGTGGGACCTGTTTGAAGGGATGGGTCACTGGGGGTGTGTCCTGGAGAGTGTATTCCTGCCCTGCTTTGCCTCTCTCTCTCTCTCTCTCTCTCTCTCTCTCTCTCTCTCTCTCTCTCTCTCTCTCTCTCTCTCTCTCTCTCCTTCTCATCCTCCTCCTCCTCTTCTTCTTTCCCACTGTGCCGTGAGAAGCCTTGCTATACACTGGACCCTTACCACCTTTGGAGTCAGCCAGCCATGAATGGACTGAGACCTCTGAACTATGAACTAAATAAGCCTCTCCTCCTTTAAGTTGGGAGTGTTGGGCCTTATGTCCCGGTGACAAGAAAGTGACGGTCCCCTTAACAAGAATGCCACTGGCTTGTCAGTATCAAGAGGGCTCCTGGGATCCAGGTAGTAAGTTGAGTCAAGCCAAATTCTACAACTTACTCACTAGTCCTGAGGAACATCCAATATAAATCTCACCTTTCTGCTGCCAGAGACTTGAGATGAGTTCTCCCAACTGTCACCTCCTGTCCATCTCCAAACTATTCTGTCTCTCAAGACAACATTCAACCTACCTCACAGCTTCACTCACCCTCTACATGTGATCTAGTTTTCTAAGACCCTTTTTAAAACATGGAGCCCAAGCAAGGGTACAAAGTGCCATCTGACCAGTACAGAGCCCAGGGCAACAGTCATCCCCATTCTTTTGTAAAGTATCTATTCTGATGCATCCTGAGACTCCCTGCCCCCCGCCCCCCTTTCAAACTGTTTCCTGTGTTTTCAGATCTCTATGGTAGGAAGAGATGGTATTATATACTCGTGACGTACCTGAGTCAATCTTGGGTTTGAAGGATGCAGCCTGTCATGTACAGCGCGTGCCAGTGTTTCTGTCTCCAAATCCATCTTTCTTTCCCATCCCTCAGCCAAGATGTTTTTGGTCCTCAGTTTCTTTGGCTGGAATATGGAATGCTGATTCTCCCACCCTGGCATGCTGTAGGTTGTCACCTGAATGCAGACCACAAAAGCCAGACAGAGCTGAAATTTTGTAGGAAAAGCAAAGAGTTTCCCTGCTTGCTGGCCATCCCTGCAGTGGTCACTCTGCCTGCAGTGCCCCATGCTACTGGCTAAGGGTGCCCCTTGTTGACAGCGTCTGGAGCCTTCCAGCTGAGAAGCTGGGACTTCTTCGATGAGCCAGCTAAGATCCCTTTCCTGTCATATCCCTGGGTCGCACTCCACACATTTAGGTCATCCTGCACACCCCGTTTCCAAGACTTTTCCCCTAGCGACCACAAAATAAGAACACAGAGTGCTGCATGAGCCTGCACGCAGAGTGGACTTTGGATCCTTACTCTCCTTCCTTGCCGTGTTCCCTTGGCAGACGGGTGGCCTGGGCTGAGCCTGAGGCTTCATCTCGCAGGATGCTCTGTGTCGCCTTTCCTCCAGGAGATGCAGGTCCACAAGTACCCCACCGGGTTTCCTGCTGTGAGCGGGGTGCAGGCTCCTGCCTGAGGAAGGCCAGCTGGCTCCCCACCCTCACCTCTACTTGACCCTGAGGACACTGAGGCACAGAGAGGGTGCATGGCTGCCCAGGTCCCAGAACAGACAGTGAGGGGCCAGGAAGACGAAGGGGGTCCCAGCTGGAGGGCTCCCTCCAGGAGCATCATCTTTGGAAGCAGGGCTATTGGCAGGGAATGAGAGAGGTGCTCGCTCTCTTCCTGCTCTGGGGCTGGCCTTTCTTACACTGCTCTCTGATTGCAGCCAACTCTGAGCCAGCTGAAGGGCATGTCCGTCTTCTCTAACCCAAACATGTGCTGGGCCCATGGTGTAGGTCTGTAACCCTAGCATTCTGGGAGGCTGAGGCAGAAGGATCATAAGTTCAAGACCAACCTGGCAACTTAGCAACTTACCTACCAAGACCCTGTCTCAAATTACAATGATAAAGTGAACTGAGTGTGCAGAATAGCACGAAGGCCCTGGGCTCCATTCCCAGCAATGCAAAAATAAAACCAACAAACGTGGATTAGCTGCACACACCTGGGACCTCACCACCGAGGATCCCCCCGGCCAGTGACCTTACCACATGACAAATAAGCCCTTAAGCACATGGAAGGAATCTTTGCTCCATGCCAGGCACACGGTGAATGCCAGAGGACAGTCACTGGGGCTGCCGATTGCTCATTGTCCCAGAGGCTCTGATGTGAAACATGCGTATCGGTCAGCTTTCCACCAAGCACCCATCACGCACAGCTTAAAGGAGGAGAGGTTCGCCAGGCTTACAGTTTCGGAGGTGTCAGTCCGCAGTTGGCTGGCTTCCAGCCAGAAGCATCACAATGGCAGCGTGCATTAGAACAAAGCTGCTGCCTTCATGGCAGCCAGCAAGCAGAGCAGGGGAGCAGTGCTGGGAGGAAGGCGCCAGGGACCAGAGGTAGTCCCCAGGGCCGCATCTCTGTGACCCACCCACACACACCCAGAAGTATGCTTTGCTCATTGGTTAGGCAGTTCCCAGGATGATCAAGTTGGCAGTTAAGCTTAATTAATTCTCACAGAAAGGTACCCCAAAATTCAGTGATGTTAAGGCATTTACATGCTCGGGACTCGGTGGTTTAGACCTTCAGCCAAAGTGCAGGAAGAACAGCTCCGTAGGATCAGAGGGTTTGGCTGAAAACCAAGAAGTTCACAGGTGACTTGGGGTGAGGAGTGCAGGCTGGAAACATTCAATTCTCAGTCTTTCACACCTGATAGTGACTTTGGCTGAGAGCTGTGACCTCAGTTCCTCCCCATGGAATCTTTCTTCAGAAGCTACTCTGGTCCTCCCGCAGAGAGTGTTAGGAAGCTGTACTTTACGGCTCAGAAGCTGCAGGGCACAGATCCTGTAGTGTGGGAGTTGGGCTCTGGGTCTCACAAGAAGGATCACTGATCCATGACTTGGCCAGGCATGTCTGTTTCAGCGTGAGAGCACAGGTGGGACCATCCTTGGGAATATTCTCCACCATGATTAGTTATTATCTGGTTGCATCTGTGTCTGTCATTGTGGCTGTTGGTAAAATTGTGTCAACTTGTTGCAGCTGGGCAATGCCCAGGGAAGAGCTTTCAGGTGTGTGCTGTTTACTTGAGGGCCAGGAAGTGGGGTAGGGGCACCTAACTGGTAGCTGGGACTGAGAAAAAGAAGGAGGGAGATATATTGTTGCAGCCTCTCCGTAAGAAAGCTCTGGCTTTGCCTTGCGCCCCGCTTGCTCCTGGCTTGCTCGGGTCTTCATTTCACAGATCTTCTTAGTAGACCACGTCATTCTCCCGTCTTTGCCTTGTTTTCTTGGACAACCATCCACCGCAGGTTCACACCCGCTGTCCTGCAATCTCAGACTGGTGTCCTCTGGCATGAGCTTGAGCGGCTGCTGAACCCTCCAGCTCCCCCACGTGCTCATGGCCAATTTGAACTATCTCTCTCTTCAAACTTGTGAGCCCTCCAAATAAATCCTCTTTATCTCTATAAATTCTATTAACTCTGCCTCTTAGAACCATAACCAATACAGTCAGCTTTCCATTATGGTAGCAAAATATCTTGAGATAATCAAATTTCAAAAAAGGTAAGGTTTGCATTGGCCCAAGTTTTAGAGGTGTAGGTCTCTGAGTGGCTGGTCTGTTGCCCTCCAGGCTGTGGCGAGGCAGCACGTGGCAGCGGGAGTATATGATAGCGACGAGCAGGGGGCCGGTCCAAGACCCCCTTTCAAGACACATTCCCAATGACACAATGTCTCCTAGGCTGTCACCGCTGAAGGTTTCCGTCACCTCTCAGTAGTGCTGCTGCGCTGTGGGCCACACCTTTAGCATGTAGACTAGGCGCATCCAACCTGAAGCCTGTCGTCCTGTTTTTCTCAGTGAAGAGTAACTGTCTTGGGACACATATAAAATAGGTAATACAGTTAATGGGGCTGGAAAATGGCTCAGCCATTAGATCACTTGCCTATGAAGCATGAGGCCCTGGGCTGGGTCCCCATCACCACATAATAGCTCAGCATGGTGGTAGATCATGTAGTCCCAGCACTCAGGAGGCTGACGTAGGAGGATTGCTGTGAGTTTGAGACCAGCCTGGGCTACATAGTAAGCTCATGACTAGAAATTTTCTCTTACCTAGACTTAAATGTGATGGCTGGAAGAGCAGCCGCCATATTTTCCCTATGAGATGGCTTTGAGAAGAGCACAGCAGAACTGAAAAACAGGGGTGTGGATGCCCAGGACGTTCTGGGGTCACTGAGGAAGCCTTGAATGAACTATATACATTAACAGAGTCTGTATCATGTCCAAGCCATGTCCATGTGAGCCATCACCTCCTGTGTAGCTCTTTGTAAAGTAGTTCTGACTCGTAGCAGCCCCACACGGTGTGTACGGATTTGTTTTTCTAGTCAGCCTGTCCCTGAACCTGGCACCTCCTTGTGGGGACAGAGCTTCTCCCAGCTTTCAGTAAGTCCTGTGTAAGTGAGTCAATGTGTGACAGACTGGTGCTCAGAACGTGGTCCAGCGGCAGAACTGCAACCCCCGTCTTCTGGAGATTCATGACAAAATTGGAAGAGGAAGCAAGAGTCCCATGTAGGCTCCAGGAAGGTTCCCCTCACCAGGGCACGTGGAATGGCTCAGGCCGTGAACATCCCAGAAGCTGTCAAAAGGGCAAAGACTTCACGTCCCCTCCAGCAGGCTCTTGCATTGGGAAAGCAAAGGAAGGGGCTACGCTGGGGGGCTCTCAGGTCTTGCACCCAGCCTGACTCATAGCACAGCAGCTCCCCCCTTCAGAGAAACCCCCCGGAACAGAAAACCCCCAGACTGTCCACCATCCCAAACAGCAGGGCTGGGTCCTCGCAAGGCTGTCAGATGGCTTTTCCAGCTCCCAAAGTCATTTCTGGGGACATACCAACCTGTCCCTCTGTCTCCAGGATGGGAGGAACCCCAGAGAGTCTGTCATGTAAGTGGGGACATGGGGGTCCAGAGAGGACAGTTGCTCAGAGTCACAGAGCAGGCAGAAGCAGAGCCGTGATCAGGTTGCCCTCTTGGGTGGTGGGGCAAATTCCAAGGGCGAGGCAGTTCCTGAGCCTTGCAGGGAAAGCCGGTCCCTGGTGCTGGCAGGGAATGCCGGGCTGGGGCTCTCACCAGGGCTGAGCCTGGCAGCAGCCCCCTTTAAGGAGAGCTCTGCCTTCCAGAAGCACTCCAGTCTTAATTTTAGCTTGGAGGGCTGCCATGGGTGGCTTTAACGAGAGGCAGGCCGGAGTTATGTGAGACAGCTGTCAGCCGGCATGTTGGGTGGGGCCTATTTAGCCGGCAGGGGCACAGATCTGGGGACCCTGAGTTGGCCTCCCTGCCCTGCCGGCTACCCCGTCGGAACTCCTCCCGCGGGTCCCACCAGCTTTGCCATGATGGCTGAAGAGCACACTGACCTCGAGGCCCAGATCGTCAAGGACATCCACTTTAAAGAGATTGACCTGGTGAACAGAGACCCCAAGAACATTAACGAGGACATAGTCAAGGTAGGCTCTGTGGCTGGACAATGGGGCCTGCCCCCAGTCGGCACTTTGGCATGCTGCCTTCTCCAGCCCCCTCTGAAACAAGGGCTTGCAAACCTCTCAAAGGATCTTTAACACAAATAATTAGCCTCATGTGTATGGCCAGTCACAAAGAGAATGCTTCTGTACACTGTGACGGAGAGTTCTACCACTGCACTGGCCCTCTTCCCAGAGGGACAGGACAAGCAGCACCTGGGGCCAGGCCCACGACCGGCAGCACTTCTGTGGTCTCCTGTGGTGGTTTCCCTTAGGGCTGGTAGCCCCTTGAAGGGACTCTGACTCCCCCGGGCTCTCCACAGGGACTCTCCCCAGGCTAGGTCATGCCAGCTCTACTCCTGTTCCTGCCTGGCTTCAGGTCTGGCCAGCATAGGGCAGAGGCATTCCAGAAGGCACTCAGGTCCGGGGAAGGGTGTACCTGGACTTGTTCTGCCCTCTGGGAGCAACCTAGTAGCCACCACCTGAAGCCAGGGCTCTCCTCACCTTGGGGACACTAGCAGACTGGCTGCCCCCAGGTCCAACCCTCAACCCAGACTCCTCTTGGAAGCTGGGGTTCCTTACAAGAGGTCCTTGTAGCAGGGACCCCAGCTGACAGTATTAGGTCCAGGAATGGCTGTGCCAGGGCAGATGGCCTGGCCTCGTTAGGCCTACAGAATGAATCCCCAGCTCAGACCGGCATATCTAATGTGGCCTGAGGCACTGTTGCCCTATGATTCTTTTAACATAACAGCAAATACAGAATCATCATTATTACTATTATATACTTCACACTTTTGCATGAAAATCACATTATAATTTACTTTTACATTTGTGTATTTTTTTTCTTTTTTGTGGTGCTGAGGATTGAACCCAGGGTATCGTGCAAAGCTGGCCAGTGCTCTCTCAACTGACCTACATTTTCAGCCCTATATTTACCTCTTTTAAAATTAGACTACTTGTTAGAATAGTCTTAGGTTAATAGAAAAATTGAATGGAAGGGATAAGTGACTTCCCACATTCTGCCTGTCCTGGAATTAGTAATTTTACAACACCCACATTAGGAGAAAAATCTGCCAGGTGTAGTAGCGCGTGCTTGCAGTCCTGGCCACCTGGGAGGCTGGGGCAGGATGGTCACATGCTGAAGGGCAGCCTGGGAAATTTGGCATGTCACAAAGCAAAATAAAATTTTAAAAGCGTCGGGGGTATAGCTTAGCTGTCAACTGTTTCTGGATTTTAAAAAAGAGATTGATTTTAACTCTGTTTACCCAGGATAGCACCGTTCCAACATGTAATCAATACAAAGCCGTACCAGCAGTACAGGCTTCCTTCATTTTAGAGTCCTGTGCTAAAAGTACATCTCAGTTCTGCGTCCAAATTTTCATCAGAAATAAATACACATTCCATATATAGAGGGCATGAGATTTATAATTGAAATGGATTCATGTGCGCACATTGTCCCAGACATTATTAAAAGTTCTCCAGTTATGGAATTAAATATCTGCTTTTATGTTGTAACGAAAATGATAGAATTTAGAATTCTTCAGTCATACCAGCTATACTTCAAATGTGCAAACTCGGCACTGCTGGACTCAACACAGAGCCAAGGGCCTGCCCGGTGTCACAGCCCAGAGCTGCCCTGCTGCAGCAAGGTGCCTTGCCCACACGGAAGTCTCATCTGTCCGCAAGGCTTTCTAACCTGACACAACCCCACTCCCGTGGTTTTCTCGCTGTCCAGCCCACTCACTAGACAGCATTCCTCTGTCCAGGGCGAAAGGGTCCATCTCCGAGATGGCTCCCTCCCGGCAGCCTCCCCCACTCCCCAGGGCGTCTGCTGACCTGTCCTCAGCAGCTCCCTCTGTCCTCCCTCGTTCCCCTCCCCCCATGACTGCCCCTGCTGTGGGTGACATGGCATCAGGGTGACATACTACCACAGCAGGGACACGGCTGCAAAACCTGGGGAGCGAGTTTTGGAAACTTGTGCGCAGGTGAAGGTAAACAGTATTTCTGTTGTTCCCACAGTGCTCTAGCAGGGTAAACCATGGGAAGTGACGATAGTAGACATGGTTTCAAATCCAGGCTCTTCTGCCGCAAAATGATGGATGCTCTGGACATGTCACTTAGGTTCTCTGAGTCTCTGCTTCCCCTTAAAGTGCCGATGGTATCACTAACCGCTGTCATATAAACAAGTCTGCACACAGCGAAGGTGGAACAGCGTGAGCCGAACAGGTACCTCACGGAACTTGCAGGGAGGGACCAGGTACTGAGCTGTGGGCAACTTCTGAGGTCTCTCGTGGTCACTGGGGGCCGGAACCCCTCAGGAGACTTGTTTCTCTGGGAGACTGCAATGGGTGATGAGTGCCGGGTGTATGTGTGTGTGAAGGCAGGAGGTCTTGAGTCCTACCAATGCAGGGGCCAGCCCACCCCAGGCCAGGGTTATCATCGAGAAGGAGAGGCAGGTGCAGCCGTCCTCTCTTGGTGGCCCTAAGCCTATGAAACAGCTTCCAAAGAATAAGCAGAAGATGGTGCAAGTAATTTGTCTAGAAAATATTATTTGGTCATAGTGGAACATTCTTTGGTTTGTGGAACTTTCTGGTTTATTTTTTATTTCTGTTTTTTAATGAATGGGAAACAAAAAGTTTAGAAATTTAGAACGAAAGTTATAAAAGGGCAAAGTAAATACTACAGACAAGCTCAAGGAAACTTCTGATTTATGTTATGGTCTGTTAACGAAGAAAGAAAAGGAGGAGCGCAGGGAAGAGACTGCGGCTAGGAGGCCTGGGGCTGGCCTGCCTAACGGGGCGGCCTTCTTTCTCCGCTTTCTTTTCCGGCAGTGTCTGGGGAAAAGGCCAGGTAGACAGACAGAAAGAAGGGGAGTTGGGGAGGGCTGCGACGGAGCCAAGACGGAGGCCAAGAGAAAGGCTAGGAGGGCCTTGAAAGGGCTGGGTGGCCTCGTGGCCGCACCTGAGGCAGCCATGTCCTCACAGGCATAGAGAACATGAAGGAGAAACGAGGGTGGGGCCGAGAGCACAGGTCTATAGTTCCAGCACTGCGGGAGGCAGAGGCAGGAGGATCAGAAGTTAGAGTTTAACCTGGACAACTTAATGACTTAGTGAGACCCAGTGTCAAAATTCAAAATAGAAATGACATCTTAATGACTTAGTGAGACATTGTGTCAAAATTCAAAATAAAAAGTATAAAAGCTCTGGACTTGATGCCCAGTACCACCAAAAAAAAAAAAAGAAAGGATCTTGGAATGGGGCTAGCTACAGAGACCCTAGTTTTGGTCCCAGTCCTGACACTCGCTTGCCATGTGACTACAGGAGAATCCATTTCCCTTTCTGGGCCCTAATGGGGGCTGGGCAAAGAAGAGGGAGATGCAATTCCCTCTACCATGCTGCAAAGATTTCACAACAGAATTAAGGAAGAAACAGGTCCACAGCGTTCATGGCTTGGACACTCTGCAGGAGGAAGCACTCTGTTGGTACTGCTCTTGAACTGAGTCAAGAAAACTGGTGTTAAAGGAAGAGGGAAAGCCCTGTATGCCCAGCAGGTATGCTGTGGTCTGTAAGGCTTCGGGCTGAACCCTGGGCAGAGGGGAAGCCATGGAGCTGGAGGGCATACCCACCCACGTTCCCTCCCACTGTCGCCACCATCAGGGACTCCCCCATGTCACCCAGTGGCTGCTGCGTGCCTCAGAGGGGAAGTGTGAGTCGGTGCAAGCTCCCACCCCAACTTGCTGGTGGGTACCCTGAGGGCACCTCCTGCAGACCTAAGTTGTAGAATTGACACTCCAGCCCTCTCTACGTGCTGTAGGGCACTCAGTCCCACCCTAGTCCTCCTGAGTCATCTGTAATAGGCAGAAGTAACAGGCGCCAGCAGCTCCCCAATTGTACAAACTGCTGACCCCAGTTTGAATGGATCTGGGACACCCTATTGTACAAAAATGGAATTGACTTAATCTGCCTCCTTGAAAAGAAGCCACCCCAACTGGGAAGGTGAGATGAGGAGGCCACACAGGCGAAGGTGCTGAGTGCCAGGAAAAGGGTCATGGGAAGGGGGGGGGGGGGGATCACTTTCATCTGGGAAAATTAGGAGCTACCTTCATTGGAAGATGGTGCACTTTTAAAATAAGAAAAACATAAAGTGTGGGATCAGAAGTAGGCTTTTCAAGAACAAGAAAGATAAGTTAAGGTGTAAGGGCTTTTGTGATGCTGGGAAAAATATTGAGCTTGTTGGCGAGTGTGAAGGACAGGTATTGCTACCACTCTTCCTGTGTACATGGCAAATATTAATAGACCATAGCACTTTCCCAAGAGTTAGGCCTCACAAGCTAGCTGGAGTTGGCCTAATAGGTGAAATCACTTTTCCTCTAATTGCAGAACAATGATCCACGGAATGAGACTATGACAGAGCCTCCAAAAGAGAATTTGTGTGAGAGAGAGAAAGGGAAGAGGGGACAGGAAACAGGCAGGTGGAGGCTGAATCAGAGTCATCCAGCCTGCCAGTTATTCCACACTGGGAATTCCTTCCTTTCAGGAATGTCTTGACCTCTGTCAGTGACCTCTGGCAAGGGTTACATGACAGTAAATCACACTGAGATATCAGGATTAGTGTTCTGGTGACTCAAAATGTGGCCTGTTTTCCTGAGGTGCTCATTAATGCAGGCTCCTAGGCCTTGGCCTCCAGAAATTCTGCAACTGAGTTGGGGGTATATTGCATGCTTATACTTGAATGTCATCAAACAAGTTTGCCTCAGTGCAAACCTGGAATCCAGAGTTGTCATCTGCTTTCCACGAAGACACACTTCCCCAACAATCGTTTCATGATCACTTAGTCTGTAGGTTGAGGGGCTAGGCTTGGCAGCTTCATGGGTCTTAAGGAGCTTCTTATGCAGACAATAGCTGGGATTAAAAGCAACTATGGGCTTATTGAGCTGGAACATCCACAATGATTCACTGTTACGCCAGGCATCAGCAAAGGTAGCAAGAAGGCAGGGCTCTACTAGGATGCAGGAATGGCTGGGCCTCTGTTGCCAGCAGTTTTAGGCCTCTCCCAAAACAACGCCTCCCCACAGGGTACAACAGTGGACCTCGAAAAGAGAGTGTAACTGTAGACTTCTAACACCACTGGTCTACAGTGCAGAGTATGAACGTGAATTTCAAACATGGCAGCTCAGGGCTCCCGAACCAGAAGCTGCAGAGCCTTCTTAAGGCTTAGTTCTGAAACTGGCATAGTACACAGTACTAAATCAAGACATAAGCAGCACATAGTAGTGAGAATCAAGACATGAGCAGTACATAGTAGTGAGGAGACACGGTACTTCAGAGAGTCACTAGCCACCCACTAAATGCTGGTACACCACCTAGAACTCCAGCCAGGGGGTTTCTTTCGCTTCCTATTCCAATGGGCACCAACTTTACCAATGGCAAGGCTGAGAGGGGAGGAGGCAAGATGAAAAGGGTCCAGCCAGAGGGCAAGGACCAGCGATTCCTGAGATGTTGATGGGCTCCTCTGATGGCTTCCTTTCTCTCTCTTTGTAGCCATGTTATTTCAGTGTCTTCCTGGATTCTTCACATGAATCCAATTCCCTGAATAATTCATCCAAGGTACCCCAGGCAACCTTCTAGGATGTCCCTCACTCCATAGTCCAGCAGATACCTCCTACCTCCTATGCCATGTTCTGTGCCCCAGCCCTTGCAAGGAGACTCAGACACCTGCTTTGATGTCAGGCTGCTTTGGGCATCACACCCTTTCGCCTTCACAATTCAGATAAAATAACAAACTAAAATGCATGGCCAGACTGACACAAGAGCCAGATGCACAGGGAATATTACTGTGGTCACTCCTGATTTTATAGAATTTGATTACTGTTATTATCCTAACAAAGAAAGCAAAGCATCTCCATTTTAAGCTGTTTTTGTAGCTCTGGTTTCACAGAGCCAGTGCTTCTGAAGCGATCTGGGTCAAAGGCCAGCATCACTGAGATTATTAAGATCAGTTGTACACCAGTATTTTTGTAGAATACAATAAAAATCAACTACCAGGAAAATGAGGTTGAAAAACAAGCATACCCATATAAGCTCTAATTTTTATTATGATTAGATTTAATATACATAAAATTACTATATCAAATTTCCTTGACATTTTCTGTGTTTACTGTCAACTGCGCCCCCCTAGTGGGGGGAGGATGGAGGAGACACTCCACATGCACTATCCCTGAAGTAGCACAGCAGTAAGAAAGGAAACCGGGGCCCACAGGCTGTAAGCCACATGCTCAACTCTTCTGACTCAAAGTTCACCCCATCCCCTATGGGTCTTCTCTTATTCCTCTCTGTGTAGAGCTGAACAGCCACCAACACAACCAAAACCCCAAACAAAACAAAAGCCAGAGGTCCACAAAGGGAGAGTTCCATGCCCAAAGTCACACAGTAATTAAGTCAGTGATTGCGCAGAGCCTGGGACTGTGGAGCTGTTTCCCTCATGCTGAGATGTCCTATTTGAGTTGTCCAGAGCCCTGGATGCTGAGGACTGAGTCACCTGGGACTCTAGGAAGGTGGTGTTGAAGGGGTGCTTGCTGGCCTCCTGAGTTCTGCACCTCCCCATCCTCTCCGGGCTGCAGGAGCTGTGCGGGTTAGTGCAAACTAATGAAATGCCTTTCTTACGCTTCCAAAATTAAACTTGTCAGGGAAGGGGACCTGACTGAATGGTCAACCACTGGTCTCTTATTTCTAGGCATATTGAACCTACAACTCACCATGCTGTTATTTTTCCCTTGATTTTTAAGAACATTATCATGAAAAAAAAATTGAAGGAAATTTCAGTTAACTATATCATATTTTACATGTGGCCCAAGTCAGTCCCTCATCATTCAAAAAGAAGCAGGAGGGGCAAAAACATGGTAAATGCCATAGGCTGGACACAGCTGCCTAGCCTGTCTCTCCAGCATGTGCGTGTAGCCTGAGGCTAACCCAGGGCATTGAGTCCTGTACTTCTCTCCCCTCCAAGAAAAAGCCATTTCCTCGGCTTCTCTGGAAGGAACTGAGAAATGAAGTCACTGTGAGCCTCTGAAGCCCTGGCATGGTTTCCTAGAGCTGCCAGAGCTAGGCCTTATAAATATCTCCCCAAACCCGCATGTTGTGTCCCCGGCACTCTCGTAAGTCGGAATGAGGAGAACAGGTGCCCCTCCCAGCCTGGCACAGCTCTCAGACAGAGTATTTTCGAATTCACAGAAAACTGGGCAATTGTTCCACACTCAACCCTCAAAGGAAATCCTTGGAATTGATTCAAATGCCAGCACCAAAGTCTGCTGCAAAGAAATCATGGTTCAAAGGCACAACAGAGAGACGTTACCGCATGCAGGAAGTGAGAGAAAGGAGGCCTCCGGCTGCCTCATCCGCTCGGGTGGAGCCCCTCCCCCCCAACACTTAGGTCCAGAGTCAAGGGACTCTGTGATCTGGGGTGCCAGCAGGATTTCTGAGATATTTTCTTGTGGAGACTTCAGAGCATTTGAACAAATCATAATCACCAACAAGCACCTACAAGCCCCCACCATCGGGCTAAGCTCGGCTCGAGACGTAGCCTGTCTAGAACCAAAGAACCTCTCAGGATATACGTGCTTGTTAGGATGGACTGATGGGCAAGTGAGTAAATGAGGAGATGAATGAGCACATAGAAATATGGATGCATGAGTGGGGGCGAGTGGGTGGGTGGACCGAACGGGAGATGAACCGGCAGGTGGTTGTACAGATGGACAGATTAGCAGCGGAATATTCTTCAGTCCACTGATGTTTTTTCCCACTTCGGACATGGGGCCTCAGTCACCTCCTCAGTGACGTCCCCCTTCTCTCCCTACAGGGACAGAGGCAGCCAGGGCCCTCCAAAGCTGTGAGCCAAAATAACCTTCCTCTCCTTACAAGCCACTAATGCCAGCTGTCTGCTACCATGATGAAAAGCTCATTATCACAGCTCTCAACTTCTTTTATTTTAGAATCCTGAGGAATTATAAAGGAGGGTGGGTGGGAGCAGAATGCCCAGGGTGGTTGCAGGGGTAACACAAGCACGCAGGCTACCTCGCAGTTCCCGAGCCCCTGTAGCCAGGGAGATTCATCCAGATGGACATCGCCTTGCCACAAGACAGAGTGGCTCCCAGACCGAGTGCCTCTATCTAATCCATAGCTAGGACTATATGCCAGGTTGCCACCATAGCCTAGCTGGTTTCCCCCACTCATTCTCACCTCCAGCCTTGCCACCACTCTGCCCCATACCTATGGACCTGGCCACGTCACCCTGCATGGACGCCTTCCAGGTGCTGGCCAGCTCCCCTCCCGGCCTCGCGCTGGCCCGCTCTGGTTTGCACTCTGCCTCCCGAGGGCCATGCCCTCCCTCTCACCAGTTCATGGTGGTCTCTGCTCTTCCACCCCATGCTCTTTTCTAGCCCGAAGCCTCTCTGCACCTGGCTCCTAACAGCATCAGCTTAAGCTAGAAGCCGCCTCTACCTCCAGGAAGGGTCTATTCCCTCGTATCTGAGCTAACCCCCTCCAGGAGGAACACAGCCTTCTACTCACCTTAGCTCATTGCCACAGTACACCCACCTGTGGAGCTGCTCACCGCTCCCCCCCCCCCCATGTTCACTCACCTCTATGGGACGACAACATCCCCTGGGATCATAAAGGATATGATACTGGGAGCTACACTAGTGACTTTGCCATCACCAGAGCAAACACCAGAGACAACTGGCTTATCCGGAGGGAAAAGCTGTTGTGGCATGCAGCTTTAGAAGTTCCCGGCATGACTGACAGGCCTTGCTGCTCTTGGGCCCATGGCTAGGCAATAGGTCATGGTGGGTCAGGGGTAGGCAACACTGCTCACCCTACCGCAGGGAGTAGGCTAAAGCCCCGCGGTCGCCTTCCTGGCCTAAGACCTCCCAGCAGGCCCCATCACCTGAAGCTTCTCCTACCTCTCAGGAGCAGCACCCTGGGCACAGCCTTCAGGGACACTCCAGATCCACCCATAGCAGGCACCGTGGGGAGGACTCCCGGGGTCGGCCTGCTTATCCACCCTGAGATGAGGGGGTTAGGCGAGCTCTCCACAGTGTCCAGCTGCTCTGCTTAGGCGTTCAGGGGGAGGCAGCACAGATGGGACCGGCGGCATCGCTATCCCTGGGAGGTGTGAGAAGGGCAGAGTCCCGCGGCTCCCCAACCTGAGGAGCCAGAACCTTCTAGGGATGGGGCCGTCCATCCTCTGGGCTTAGCAAGTCCCCAAGAGATTCCAGCACAGAAAGGCAAAAGCTGGAGGAGCCAGTGGACGTTGTGAGCTGACAGTTCCCCTTCCCGAACCCGCAGGTGGATTTCGAAGACGTGATCGCAGAGCCCGTGGGCACCTACAGCTTCGATGGAGTGTGGAAGGTCAGCTACACCACCTTCACTGTCTCCAAGTACTGGTGCTACCGGCTGCTGTCCACGCTGCTGGGCGTCCCTCTGGCCCTGCTCTGGGGCTTCCTGTTCGCCTGCATCTCCTTCTGCCACATCTGGGCAGTGGTGCCATGCATCAAGAGCTACCTGATCGAGATCCAGTGCATCAGCCACATCTACTCGCTCTGCATCCGCACCTTCTGCACACCGCTCTTCGCGGCCATAGGCCAGGTGTGCAGCAGCATCAAGGTGCTGCTGCGGAAGGAAGCCTAAGGCGGAGGGCGGGGCGGGGGCGGTGGCAGGCAGGCGAGGCTGGGGAGCGCTCTCTCCTTAGAGACTGCTCAGTCTCCCCCCAACATGGAGCACCCCATGTAGGGAAGCCGGAAAGAAAGGCCAGTCCTGTGGCCTCGCCCTGCCCCAGCACCCCGCGATGACCCGAGAGTGCTCTGGGGAAAGATGTTTGCTAAGAGGCAGCTACTGCAAGGCTTTGCGTCCACTTGTACTGTAACAGCATAAACCTGAATGGGTTCCCACCCATGATCAGCCCATCCGCCCACGCAAGGTGACCAGTGACTGTTGGTGTGGGGAGGGGCCCCAATAAAGGTTTTGGCTGCGTGGGGGGAACACTGTTTTACTTATGTCCTGACCAGCTCCAAGAACCTGCTCCACTGTTGTGAGCAACAGAAGCCAGGAAAGGTGGGTGATCCTTGGCTTGGGATCAAAGGACCAGAACCAAGTTTAGTTTTGTTTGGGATTCTACTTGTTGGCCGCACCCCTGGGCTTGTTGGGAGATTATTTGCAAATGATTGCATACGGCTGGCCTTGAGCCAGCTAATGGGCAGCAGCTGAAGAAAACCAGCTCGTGAGCTGGCAGGGGGAGGGGCACTCCCCAGGCCCCAAGAAGCCTCAGGCCTGGCCTCAACGCCCCCTGGATCTCCTCTGAGGCTCGTGGTCCCTGTGCCTTTGGCTCATGCACCTGCAGCCCCAAGAGATGTGCAGATGGCATGTGGCCCCATGTGTTGTGGGGAGCAACCCTCACTGTGGAAAGAAAGAAATGGAATGGACAGGTCTCACCCCAAAACACAAAGCAGACTGACATCCTGAGGGCTGTGTTTCCCAAGTATGTCATGCAGAACTTAGTCCTGATGAGAAAACCAGTATGGGAGGCCAGCTTCTGTGGCTGGACATGGTTTGCAAGGCTGCCTGATTTACTTGGAGACTTCCACGAGACATTAACACAATAAAATCTCTGACCAGTGCTTTAGTAAACAAACCAGTTCAGGCCACCACCATGTCCCCTGATCTATTTGACTTTTTTTTCTTCTCTTGTTCTTTCTTTTCTTTTTTTTCCCATGAAATACCCACTTAAGTCTCATAAAATTAAGGCTCTGAGGCATTTTCAGTAATGGGGAGGCATCATCTCAGTGAGGCTGACCACGAGCCTGGGCCTGGGGGGCAGTGAGGAAAGTGGGCCACATACAGACCAGGAGCCAGGACACAGTGGCCTCTGTACTAATCCTGCCATTGTTCCTAGCCTCAATTTCATCATACACAAGTCACCTCTATTGCCCATTCAGCTCTAAAACCTAACCCCATTTTTTATCTTTTCTGACATTGTAAGTCATTTTCAAGCTTAGAGAAAGCTAAAAAGTTTTCAGCAAACCCCTGCATACCCACCACTTTGGGACCCAACCAACACTTTACCACCCATGCCTTTGCCCATCTCCGTGTACTGGTTAGGGTCCTAAGAGGGGCAGAGTTAATAGAAATTATAGAGATAAAGAGAATTTATTTGGAGGGCTTACAGGTTTGAAGAAAGAGATAGTCCAAATCAGCCGTGCACATGTGGAAGAGCCGGAGGGTCCAGCAGGTGCTCAGACTCATGCCAGAAAGACATACGTCTGACATTGCAGTAAGAGCCTAACGTAGGTGACTGACCAGGAAAACAAGGCGAAGATGGGAGGCTGAAGTGAATCTACTACGGAGATTTGCAAAGTGAAGACCTGAGCAAGCCAGGAGCAAGCTGAAGTCTCTCTGGCCAGAGGTGTTTTGTTTTGTTTTGTCTTAGGAAGAGGCTGCAACAATATATTTGTCCCCTCTTTTTCTCAGTTCCAGCTGCCATTTAGGTGCCCTCCCCCACTTCCTGGCCCTCAAGTAAATACCACACACCTGAAAGCTATTCCCTGGGCATTCCCCAGTTGCAACAAGTTGACACAATTTCTCCAATGGCCACAGTCCATCCACCCACTAGCTGCCTCTGATCTCACCCTGATGCAGAAACCAGTACCTTTACACACAAATACTTCCTCACTGTCCTCTTCAAAGGGTACAGGGCTAGTCCACGTAAGCACTGTGGTCCCAGCTGGCTGCTCTGCGGCCATCCACTCTCCAGTGGACCCACCAGCCCCAGGTTCCTTAGGCTGGCAAGACTGGGGCCACTGCTGCTGCTCTCCTCCATGAGGGGCCTGCTCTTTCCGGCATCCCTTGAAACCAGTCAGCCGTCAGCTTCAGACTTGTAATCTTGGGTTAGGCAGAGATTTTCACCATCTTGGTATCTGCTATAAATACCCTGGGCTCTCACTCAAAGTTTTCAAGCACGCTTTCTCTAGGGGCAGCAGGTGCTTGGATAGTTGTGATGTTAACAAAACTGGAGAAAGGATACACAACTGAGATGCATGTGTCTACTCCAGAGTGCCCTTAAGAAGCACCCTGAGATAGCATGAGAGTGGCCCGAGGTGGGAGGGTAGGACACCCCCTCCCGTATACCACATACAGATCGCCAGGGACTTTGGTTTAAAAGGCAGGTTGTGCAGCTGCAGCTCTAGAACCCACCTTGGTAACAGGGATCAGGAGTCTCCCTCATGACACAATTCCATCTACAATTGCACAGGTGGCCCCGAGACCCTTTATTAAGAAACAACAGGCTAAGTTCAGGTTCCTAGAACAAAAGTTTGTTCTTGGGTCTTAGAACATCTCCCAAAAGACAGGTAAGTACAACTGGGACTCAGAGAATGGGACCTGGTCCCTGCCACCCTGCGTCTACCCACAGCCCTGTCATCACCAGACAGAGAACTCTAAAGCCGTGCCAGGGGACCTGAGCCTGCAGGCCACTAGACACATGGAGTACCTTAGGTGACATCTCATGGCAATGGAATACAAAAATGTGGACCCATCAGAAACCAGGATCTTCACCCAAAGGAGCCTGCGTTTGGGGCCTCTCAGGTTTCCTGAAGTGGTAACACACAGGCTCTTATGGTTTGGATCTGAATCACTCCCCCAAATCCTCATGCATTTGGATGTTGTGTGATACCTATGGAACCATGTGCTGCTTGGGGGGGGGGGGGGCACAAGGGACAGAGCACTGGGGCTGGACCCGGAAGGATGTATGCTGGCTCCACGCTTCCTTGCTCACTTGGCTTCCCGTCTACCGTGCCGTGAGCAGTGTCTCCTCCAGCTACACTTCTGCCATTGCCAGCCACCCACGAATGGACTGAGACCTTCGGAAACTGTAAGTTAAAATAAATCTTCCCTCCCTTAATTTGTACATGTCAAGTATTTTGTTCCAGCACTGAAAAAGTAACTAAGGCACAGACTCATCCTAAAAGAAAACCATATTATATGTTTTCAGGGCCAAAAAAAAAAAAAAAAAAAGACTGAGTCAACACACTCACTTTTTATTCCTATTTATTTAGTTGTGGTTGGGCTTGAACCCAGGGCCTTGCACAGTCAAGGTAAGCAATCTACCAGTGAGCTACACCTCCATCCCCTTTGTTTTTATTTTGAGACAAGGTCAGGCTGGCCTTGAACTTGTGATCCTCCCACCTCAGCCTCCTGAGCAGCTGGGATTCCAGATGTGCACCACCACATCCAGCTACACATTCACTTTTGGGGATCACTACACTGAAACATTCCTGAAAACAACCAGCAAGCTCCAACAGATGGCACCTCCAGCCCAGAAGGTGGCCCCTGAGCAGACCAGAGTTACAGGAAGGAATGCTGGACAGACCTCACATGTGGGTCTGGGGAAGAGGACACAGATGACCACAGTTAAGGGAGTATTCTGGACCCCTTCACTCCTTCTAGGCTTTGGTTGGGGAAAAAATTAGAGACAGTCAATATTCTCAAGAACAAGATTGGGAGACGAGGGATGTAAACCCAATGATGTCACTGAGGTCAAACGTCCCACTTGCCGTAAACAGACAGCGGTACCAGCCAGGACTTTTACACAAAGACAATGTCCACAGTGTCCCCATCGGTTCTGACACTGAGACCTCTGCAACCCCAAGCTTCCCAGGAAGGTTATGCCCACACAGGAAATCTACTGTCACTGTGCCCTTGACCCCTAGGGACCTTGTGTTGGGCTCAAGGGACTAGCAGGGCCTTGGGTTGCCTGGGAGGTGCTAACCCATTATGGCTCCATTTATACCCATTGGTCCAGGATTTGGCATGGAGACCCCAAACCCAGCATCCAGATAACTTCCCAAAGAGCAAGGGCTGGCTGGAATGCCCCTCTCAGAGCAGGGCACAGCCCACTGAGCCCAGAAGACACCATCACCTTCTGTCTCCAGCTGGCACTGAAGATCTTGTACTAAGCTCTTAGATGTTGAACACTGAGGTTTCTGTGCATGCCACTCTCTGCCCAGAAGACCTATGCCATGTGGGTTCATGTGTGTGTGTGTGCGTGTGTATACATACATACATGCATGCACCTGTGTACGTGAATGGGCTGCAGTACAGAAGGGAAAGTGTGTGCTGAAGAAAGAATGGATCTGTGACTTTAGGGAAGCATGCTTCTTGTCTCAGGAAGTCCCACAACATGTCTGGATATTAATAGGAGCCTCATGGGCACTGAGCTCACTCGTCCCAGATGAGAAACCTCTGCTCACCAGGGTCCTGTATTGCCTATCTGTACAGGCATCTCTTGAGCACTGTCACGTCCTGCCTTTGATGCTGAGAGGACATCGCAGGAAAATGAACCCTGAGACCCTCCGTGAATACTATCCTGAATGAGACCCGACAGCCTGCAGCTCCCGGGCATAAGCAGGCAGGCTGTTTTCACTCTGGTGCTACTGCTGGCCAAGAGGGTGACACCATCTCACAGACGCCTGGGACGGCTGAGTTGTGTAGGAGCTCAGGGAGGCAAGGGATTCCGAGGGATCCACCCACCATGCGGGCTGTCCCTGTATTCAGCTGTTGGATACTTTTTTTAAGGCGTACAGTCCAGTGATTTTTAATATGTTCTCAACATTGTGCACCATCACCACTAATTTTAGATCACTCTCATCACCCCAAAAGAAAACCCCGTACCCACAAGCAACTACTCATTCTCCAAAGCCGCAGCCCCTCCTCCACACTACTGTAAGTAACCCCAATAAACTCTGTGCTTGTTACCTTGGTATATTTGGGTGTTAGTGTAATTGTAGCCACTAACGCGTATCCTATGCCTATGTGAATGTTGCAGACCCTTTATATAAATAAGACAATACATGAGGTGATCAAAATGACAGTGGCTGTTTAAATTTTAAGTGCATTACAGTAAAGGATGCACTGCCACGAGTCCGCTCTCAGCTCAAGCATGCTTAGCATCCTTACCACTTCCTGAAGCAGCTAGGGTCGTTATGGAAACATGATTTTTTAAAATACAGTGAATGCGGCAGCCGAGTGCCACCAGGAGAAAGGCAGGCTTGTCGAGCATTACGGTGTGTCCCCATCTACTGTACTCTATGCCACTGGATCTGGCATCATGCAACTGTGGCTCTTCCCCAGAATAAAAATAAGCATGAAAGAAACATTTTGCGTGGATTCAGAACGTCGAGGCAGCCATGACAGCACAACTAAAGACGGGAAGCAGACTTCCAGAGCTGCTTAAGAAAGTGGCAACGTGGAGCTGGAGGAATGGCTCAGCGGCCGAAGTGCTCGCCTAGCAAGCGCTAAGTACCTGAGTTCGGTTCCCCAGCACCACGTAATCTGGGCGTGGTGGCACACACCAGCACTCGGGAGGCTGAGGCTAGCTTAGGCCCGTAAGTGAGTCAGGGCCAGCCTGGGCTATGGTGTGAGACCCTGTCTCAAAAAAAATTATTTTTAATAAAAAAAAAAAGTAGCAAGAAGATGGAGTACGTTCAGAGCGAGGACGGGAGATAAGGCGCACGGGGAAGCCATTGCTGGCAAAGGGCCTTTCACTGTCACCAGCTTCTACATTTTAAACACTCACCATATTTTCTAATTAAACCTTGTGCGTGGTTTTTTGCAACTTTCTTCTCTCGCTGATCATGTTTTGAACATTGGTCCATGCTGTCACATGAACTGACGCTTCATTGCTTTTTACAGTTGGATCACATCCCACTGTGCAGACACGCCACATTATATTTGTCAGTTGATAGACATTTGGGGATTTCCACCTAAGGGATATTATGAATGCTGGTGTACAGGTTTGGTGTCTATGTACATTTCATTTTTCTTGGGTGGACACCAGAGTGGCATTTCTGGGTCCAGTGGCAATTTTATGTTTAATTTTGTGAGACATTGTCAAGCTGGTTTCCACCGCAATTGTACCACCTACTTTCCCACCAGACTGTATGTGGATTAAAGTTTATTCATCCTCATCACCACTTAGGATGACCCATCCTCTGATTGTAGCCTCTCGAGGGATGCGAAGTAGAATTTCACTATGTTTGTGACCTGCATCTCCCTAATGGATAAACAATGTTGAGCATCTTTTCATGAGCTTGCTGGTCACTTGCCTATCCTCTTGGGAGAAACGTCTATTCGAGTCTTTTGCTTATTTTTACATTGGCTATTTCTGTCTCTCATTTTTTTTTGTCTTCCTTTTGGTAGTGCTGGGGATTGAATCCAGAGCTGTGTACACACTAGGCAAGTGCTCTACCACTGAGCTACATTATCAGTTGATTTTTTATTCTTCTAGTTATTTATTATTTATTTTATGGTTAAGAATTCTTTGTGTGTTCTGCATACAAATCTGTTATCACATATAATACACACGCACACACACACACACATAATTTATGTATTCTGTGTACAAATCTGTTATACTACATCACACACACACACACACACACAATTTAAAAAGACTTTCTCCAATTCTGAAGGCTGTCTTTTTTAGTCCCTGGACAGTATCCCTTAAGTCACAAAAGTTTTCAGTTTTGATGAAGTCAATTCGTCAACTTGTCTTTTTGGTGCTTATGTCATATCTAAGAGACGGGTGCCTAACCAAGGTCACAAAGACTTACGTCCGTTTCCTTCTAAGAATTTTATTTTGCACTTAGGTCTCTGATGCCTTTTGCATTCATTTTTGTACAAAGTTCCAACTTCATTCTTTCGCAGGGGGATATCCTGAATCACTGCTGAAGACGACGCCCTCCCTACAGAGCCGTCACAGCACCCGTGTCGGAACCGGACAGCCCATAACCAGGAGGGCTTGTACGCGTACACTGCATCCTGTTTTGCGGCTCTAGGTATCTACCCACAGCCAGCAGCACGCTGTTCCAATGGCTGTCACTTTATATAGTTACCTTTAAAGTCAGGAAGTGGGAATTTAACAACTTTGTTTTCCATTTCAAGCTTCTTAGTTGTTTTGGGTTCTTCGCATTTCTTTATGAATTTTAAGATCAGCTTGTTAGTTTCTCCAAAGATGCGAGCTAGGTTTGATTAAAAATTGCATAAAATCTGTTCAACAATTTGAATAGTATTGTCATCATAAGGACAGTAAAGCCTCTGATCCTGTGAGCACAGAATGCCTTTCTGTTTATTGAAATTAAGTTATTTTAATGTTATTTTGTAACTTTCAGGGTACAAGTCTTTCAGTCTTTTGTTAGCTGATTCCTACCTTATTCTTTCTGATGCTGTTATCAATGGCCTGCTTCCTAATCTCCTTGCCATATCCCTCATCAGTAGCATAAATCTGTAATTTCTGAACTCTGGTCCTGCACCTTGCTGGTGTCATGTAGCAGTCTCAATAGGGGAGGATGTGGGCATGTGTGAGTTCCTCAAGGTTTTCTCCATGCAAAATAGTGTCATCTGCAATAGTTTTATTTCTCCCTCTCCAACTTGAACACATTTTATTTCTTTTTTTTTTTTTTTCAAATGCCGGTTAAGCATTAGCCCCTCAGACATTTTCATCTCAAGTTTCTCATTGGTCCCCTGAGCCAGGTGGTCTTTGGGACAATCCCTTGTTCCCAGAATTCCCTTCTGACAAGCTGGTCTCGGGGTGCTAAGATACACCCCCTCAAAGGCCAAGGGATGCTGAGGTCAGGAGGATTGTAGTACCACTCGCCAATCTGAGTGCCCACGCCTCACCCCATCCCCGACGCAGTTGGTCACCAATCCTATACTTACTGCCTCTTTCAAGGTTCTGCGATAACGGAGTAAAAGGACAGCAGAATGAAAGGACATGTGAAGAACAACCTGGCCACAGCCCTGAGGAGCAGTGGGGTCAGGCAGCGGGACACATGGGAGTCACAGGGTGACGCAGGGGGTTGTCTGATGGCTGGGTCACGCTGTTGTTCTCCCCAGCCCATGTCACAATCTCCCATTGTACACAATCATGCCAACGTGCAGAGGGGCACAACAAGCCTACAGGTACCTTACATGCACATGTACACGGCCATCCAAGGCCAGACTGTTCGCATCTGAGCTTTGGGAGTTAGCTGCCGCCCGGGCCCCTGGGTCACATGGTGGATGGCTGGGAGGAGCTCTTCTGGCTGGAGCTGCGCTGGCTCAAGACGAAGGTGGACGAGTTGCTCTTTTTGCTGATGCTGGTCTCTCCGGGCCGGGTGCCCCTCAGGTAGCCAGAGGAACAGCAGAAGAAGCGCTGCACAAGCTCGTGGAAGAGGTGGCCGGTGAAGAGCATGTAGATCCAGGGGTTGCAGCAGCTGTTGAGGCTGGCCAAGAGCATGGCAATGATGAAGGGCGAGGCTGCAGCGACAGAGGACCACAGAGGGCCAGACGTCATCAGGCCTGGCTGCCATGATCCCAGCAACAGCCGGATCAAGATGGGTACTACCACCGAGGTGATGGGGTCTTCCTTCCAGAGTCCCTCTCTGAGCAGCCCCCAACCCTCCCAGCTCAGCCTAGCCAGCTGCTGCTTGCCTCCATCTTTCAGTGGGAGCCATGGACACCACAGCCCCCAGTGGTCTGCTACTCACCCACCACAGCATGGAATCTAGCAGGGGTGTCCACCCTGAGGCCTGCTGGTTTCTGTGCTTGTGTGTGTGTGTGTGTGTGTGTGTGTGTGTGTGTGTGTGTGTGTAAAGGGAAACTGTCCTCGGCCATGTGTAAACTACAGAATATACTTACTGTACATGTATAAGTACTGAGACTTCATTTTTTATATTTTCCATTATCACTTTTTTTTAAATTGGGGCAAGAAATGGCGGCTGCAGGACAGACACAACTGAACAGTGCCGACGAGCACAGAGTCTGGAAGCTGCCACACTCAGTCGTATTGCAGCCCTACCAGTGGCTGATGATTCTACCTCCCCAAGAAGTTTGGGTGTCCTCGTCCTTAACTGGGGTAAATGAGAGTGCCCCAAAGGCTTGGAGGCCTTGAGGATTAAAGAGAGGCTGGTATACCTCAGGTGCCCACTACAAGGTTGCCTGTTACTGCAAAAAGAGGCTGAGCACCAAGGGAGGTGCTGAGGACAAAAAAAAAAAAAAAAAAAAAATTGAGTGAGACATAGTGTAAGATGGACACCAAGGAGTCACGGGCGGCCCTGCAGGAAAGGGCATGGGAGCTGATTCCTGACAAGGCTTGTGAGTTTCCCAGCAGGCAAAAGGAAAAGGTGCTTCAGATGGGCAGAAGGTGCAGCCCTGGAAAGCCTGGTGACGAGGGACATAGATGTTATTGACACATCTGTGGAGCCCCTCTCCCTGGAGGGTACTGAGTCAGCATGACAGTCAATCAGGCCACCAGGAAAAATGGCAGACAACCTACCTGGAGCACCGTGTACGGGCTATTACACTGAGCATCCTGAGTTTCAGGCGTTAAGTAATGATCCAAGCCAATTTCAACACATTGCCTGTCGCATATTAAAGCTTCAGGGAGAAGAAAAACTGTGAATCTTGGGTGTGTTCAAACGGAGTGAACAGGTGGCAGTGGCCTTAAGTCTCACGAGGACACTCCTCGGCTCCGGGGCTGGGTGCCCGGCAGCGCCGCTGTGTCGTGGGTATTTTAAGTATTGTCAGAAGTTGCAAAAATGGCCCTAGTAGTTTTTAGGCACTTTGCCTTAAAGTCACAGTCTGAAACCTGACCTGATTTGTAAATAAGATTTTGAAATTTCAAATGCACCCATTGGTTCTCTAGCATGTATCATGAATTTCTCAGACTGACATGAGATTTGTGCTGGAACTGGTTTTGCTTGAAATATTCAGTAGTTTGAGAAAAAAAAAAAAAGACATCTCCTGGTGGTAAATGAGGCCAGGCCACATCTCAAAAGCCCACAAGGAAAACACTGTGAGAATCTCCTTCACTTCCAGGTCTTATGAGTAAACAAGAAGGTGCAGGAAACCCAGTCGTTGTGTATCTACTCTATAAAATTTTCAAAAATAATTCTTCAAAATTCATCAGATAAATCCAGGGGAATCTGGCGATTGCTAGAGTTACATTATCTGGACATGGTTATCGAGAAGAAAGGAGAAAAGACGTGTCTGTCAACACCTCCAAGCACCAAAGGACAAGAGGCAGAGGTTTGTAAGTCTGAGTGGTTCTCAAAGCGGGGCCTTGAGCACAGCAGTCCCCAGGAACTTGTTGGAATTGGAGGGTCTCACGCCCCACCACAGCATGAGGCAATCGGACCCTCTGGGGACAGAGTGTAGCCCTTTGTGATAACAAGGCTGGGAGGGTCGGGTTGTACAAACTACTCTAATTAAATGGTGAACCTGTCAGAAAAAAGCAAGCTATTGCAGAAAGAAACCAAAAATCTTGCAAAAGGAGGAATCCTTGAAAGCAAAGGAGGGAAGTCTAATATTTAAAGCTAAATTAACAGAAAGGAGGAAAATAAACAACAGCTGATACTACAAAACTAAACTTCTTGGGTTTTTTTATAGAAGTGACTTTAAAAAAAATAATTGGTTTGATTTGGATGGGTAAGGTAAAGATGAAGTTTAGATATTCTGATGAAATCCTTCAAAATTAACTACAAGACCAAAAATACAGTGAGCTCCACATCATAAGAGGAGGCAAAGACAACATTAAAAAGGCCTTCCTACTTTTAAAGGCATCAAAAAGTAAAGTACCAGCCACAAGAGAAGAGCAGAGGTGACTGTGGCTGTGAAGCGCTCTGGGGCGCGCCAGCTGGGCTCCCACAGGGCAGGGGGCGCCACGCGGTATCTCCTCACACGTAGTGCCGTGTGGTGCAGGTGAAGCATGCGTGCTATGAAAACACAGTCTCTCATGCTCCAAATGCTTTGGGCACTGACATGGTGTCACAAGTGGAAAACTGCACACTTGACCTCACGTCGCAGGTCACAGGCAAGCTGCAGTAGCACTAACAAGGCTGCATGGAACCACCTTCAAGTCTAAGTGCATACGTGAATTCCTACAGACCTACATCCTTTCCCCAGTGTATCTCATTCGGTACAGCAATTAAATCCAAGATCCAAGATTCCTCGGTCCAGAAACCTGGTCCTCGTGTTTCAGTGAGCAATACTCAACCTTTAGTCTTACCTTGTTCATTCAGCAACCTGCCCAACCTTTACATTTGGAACTCCTAGCTTTTTATATTGGTTTTTTTTAACTATAGATCAAAAAAGTAAACAGACAATAAATTCCTGCTTAGCCATACACACCTGCCTGCCGTGGCCAGCCTGGGTGGGAGAGGCTTGGACAGTGGCCACCCCCTCTGCTTCCCCCTGGTGGCCGTAGTCAAAAAATGAGGGCAGCCTGGCTGGGCTCCTGGGGACCATGGACCCCCTGGGCTGAACCTGCTCATTCAAGGTACCAATGCTAAGGGTACATCTGGATTTTTAAAAATCTGACAATGCCCTCATTATGGAAAGTCATGAGCTGCAGAGGTACCTTCCAAGCCTCCTCTGTGACCAGGAGGATGACTACTTGGGCATAAATAAGGCACAAGGGCACAGCCCCATACTTGGGATGGAGACCTCACGTCTCCCAAGCCTAAAATACTCACTACATGGCTCTACCACATAGGAGCTGTGTGTTCTTAAGAAAGTCACTTCACCTCCCTCGACCTCATTTCTCCATCTGTGAAACGGGAATAAGGAAAGGGCTTCTTTGTGGGATCTTGCCAGACTTTGGCAGAACGCCAAGTGTGCTTCCAGATTCCAGGCCCCTTTCACAGCACCCAGGACAGCTTAGCTCTCGCCACAGCTACTGTAATGGCACGCGACAGGGCAAGCTCTGAAAAAGGCATCGAGGTGCCACTTCTGGGCTGGGGTGCATCTTGGAATGCGAAGCAGCCCTGGGTGGGGCACAGGGCACGGGACCTGCTGGCTAAGCTTCTGGAAGCTTCATTGCCAGAAAGTGGGGTTTCTTATTCATTGCTGGGACAAAATACCCTATAGCCATAACTTAAAGGAGGAAAGGCTTATTTAATGCGCAGCTTTGGAAGGCCTCCCGCAGTCCTTCACTGCAGCAGCCATGGACGCACATGGCGGAGGCTGGAGAAGGCTCGCCCCAGTGCACACGGAGGCCACGCAAGGCAGGCCAAGTGCAAGAGAGGAGCAGCTGACATCTGGAAACTTGGGCCAGGAAGGAGCTGTAACAAGGTTTCTTCTTGCTTCCTTTACCCAGCTCAAGCTGCCAGCTGCGCCCCCTGCTGGGTGTGCCAACCTTGCTTCTGGGCCCACAAGTCAGTAACACACATCTGAAAGCTCCTCGTCAAGGGACCCCCAACCTCTACAAGTTGACACAATCCCTCCAGGTAGCCCCCAGCGTCAGTGCCTTCTAGCCAGGCCCCCCTCCTACCAGCACCCCACAAATACATGAGGCTTTGGGGGGCTGTCCAGATCCACACCGCAGCAGGCAGGTCTTTCTGGGGGTACTCTTGAGCCAGACTGGATGCTGGCTCTAGTGATGACGGGAATTGGTGGGTAAGAACTATGATCAGCTGTAGGCATTTATCGTAGTCCAGCGGTGTCCACTTGGGACCACCGGGCAGGTAGAGAAATTGCCCTGGGCCCCTCTCCTCCTAGCCCTTGGCTCACACATACCCACCCCACAAAACACCGGGGATCAGGGCCTATACAAATTGACAAAAACAAGACAGGAGTCTGCTTGGAAAGTCATTTTGGCAGTGACTGAGAAAGCCCGAAAGGAGGTTCCAACAGTCGTGGGCGGGCGCAGGATTTTGGGTCTTAGCCCAAAAAGCCAGCACTGAAATCGTGCTTCCTGCTCTCCCTGGGTAATATACCCCTCCACCCACCCAGCCTCTGAAGGGGAACCAGCGGGAGGTGGGACCACTCAGCTTTACATCCCACCTCCCTGCCAGGCCCTGAGCGGATCCTGGGGATGCACGGGGCCCATCAAAGGGCACCACCCTGGGGGTGGGAGAGGAGAAGACTGCACAGTGTTACAGGTGGGCATTGTGGCACCTGGGGAAGGGGCTGCAGGCGCAGGGCTGAGATTAGGGTGGTCTTCAAGTGCCCTAGCAGGGGCCACAAGCAGAGAGAAGGCCAAAGCCGGGAAACAAGCATCACTGGCCGGGTGACTCGGCCCTAGGAGAGCCTTTCTGCCCAGCACCACTGTCCATGCAGGGGAAGGCGGAAGCTGCCGGAGGACGGCACACGCCTGGCATTTCAGCCACGCCAGCCTGGCTCTCCTCCCACCCAAAGAACGCCCCTGCATGGCCTTCCCGGCACTCCCTCCACCCCAGCAGGCACCGGCTGCCCAAATTAGCCCCCGACAGCTGATGGGCAGCCGGCCCCGGCCTCTCCCTCTGGACTGTGCTGTTCCCTAGGCAACCAGCAAGTCTCTCACATGAGGCACTGCCCTGGAGTCGGGGCCAGCCCTCCAGCTCACCGAGAGCCCCTCAGAGAAGAACCAGCCGCTTGGAAGGCCACTCCTGAACCCTCCGAACTTGGTGGGATGGCAGGGGCATCCAGCAGGCAGCCTAAGGAAGAAGAGCTTAAGAATATTTTTTAAACATATAAGCACATAAGGTACTTACTACACGGTACCTTATTTGCAAAGACCACAGAGCTGAGCCTGGTGGTGCACACCTATAACCCCACAACCCCAGGAGGCTGAGGCAGGAGGAGAGCAAATAGGAGCCTAGCCTGGATATGTTAATGACTTAGCAAGACCCTGAATAGGAATTTTTAAAAAACACAGAGTGGAGGGTATAGCTCAGTGTGAAGGCCCTGGGTCCATTGTCAGCACTGACGAAATAAAAAACAAAACCCACAGAACAACAATAACAAAAACTCTACAGTTTTACAGCTGATTCTTCTAAAAATCACTGGTGTATGGTCACACCACGAACTGCGAGGCTGGGACAAAGGGCACTTGTGGCTTCACGTGGACTTCAAACCGGGTTGAAGCTGGGGAACAGCCACGTGGTGAGAGAAGAGCTGTGACCAGGCTAGCCCCATCCTGGGGGTAGCAGCCCAGGCAGGCCTGAGTACTTGCCAAAAACAGACTCCCCGGCTTCTGCCTCAATCCGCAGACCCAGATCACCTTGTAACTAACTAGTCCTTAATGGGACTCTGCAATTAAACCATGAATCTAGTATTCCCAACCGGCTCTAGCCGCACGGACGAGGACGGGGGGAAGACAGCAAAGGTGACCACCCACAGCCTCAGCACGGACCGTGCACCTGCTTCTTTGCACAGCAAGCTCCTATTCATCCTTCAAAATCCCAAATGTTGCTTCATCTCAGAAACCTTGTTGATTTCTTTCTAAACCTGGGAAGCAGAATCATTAGTTGCAGCTGTGTCTAGCCTGTGGCCTGCTGGGTTTACAGATCAAGACCCTGCCTGCTTCAAAAGAGAGAGAAAGGAAAACAAAATAGGTAAAAGGCATGATTCGTAAGGCACAGGTCACAGGGCACAGAGTGCCAGCCTGGAGGAGGCGTGGCAGAGGGCACGGGAGGCACACTGTCAGGAGCCCCGGCTGGGCCGGCCTGGTTACACAGGGTGCAAAGGGGGGGTCCTTCCAAAGCCAGACCCTCCCTCCAGTGTGCCCCTCTCCCCAGCAGGGCAGGCAGTCTTCCTCTCTTCTTCCTCCTCCTCCTTCTCCTCCTAAGGAAGTAAGGGACTGAACCTAGGATACTCCCATTGAGCTACAGTCTCAGCCCTTTTTATTTTTATTTTGAGTGAGTATCTCACTGAATCATCCAGACTGGGTTCAAACGTGCGGTCCTCCTGCCTTAGCCTCCCAGAATGCTGGGATCGCAGCTCAAGCCTGTTACTGATCCCAGTAAACTGCACCTGCCCAGGGCCAGCGCTGCTGCTAGATACATCTTGGGACTCGAAGGCCTGGTCCCAGTCTGGCAGAAACGGATACCAGTTTGAGAGAAACTGGGGCGTGCCCTAGAGATCTGTGAGTGGACTTAGAGCCCTGCGGCAGTGCTGGCCTCCCTGGCCCACCTGAGTGCAGGTCAGCTTAGGGCCTGCAGAGTGCTCCTTGCAATGTCTCCTCCCTGGACTGGCAAGAGCAAGGCCGTATGAACAGGACCTTCCAGAGGTACTCACTACCTGCGTGGAATAAATGTTCTTGCGGTCAGAGGAGGAAGGAGACCCTTAAACCGGGAGAAACGCGCAGGAAAGGGCACTGGATAAGGCTGCAGTGTCCAGCTACTCAGACTGTGCACTGCGTAGCGCCGAGAAGCCGTACTCTCACAGGACAAGATGAATGCAGCCTCGCAGCTGCACCACAAAGCAGCCCACGTGTTGAACTTGGGCCTCAAAGGATGGGTAAGAGACTGACGTGGGCGTTCCCATGGCAGAAGGAGCGCTGGCATGAACACAAGGGCAGCAAAGACAAAGGAACCCAGAGGCAGTGGTGAGTCATGAGGCCGGCCTGGGGACACCCTGCAGGGGCCACAGGGGTAATAGGAGGGTGGACAGCCAAGAGCGAGCTCAGGCCAGGCCCACACTGTGGGTCTGCCACTGGCTCTCCACGGGGCGGGGAGGGGGTGGGTGGTAATTCTGCTCCCTTGCAGACATTTAGCAATGGCTGGAGACACCTGTGGTGGCGACCTCAGCAAGGAGGTGCCACTGGCTGCAGCCAGTAGAGGGGCCGGGCTACTGCGAGGTGGGCTACAGAGCGCAGGGCAGTGCCCTCCAGGCGCGTGCACGCACACACTGTCAATCACTGGCCCCACTCTCAAGGTGATGAGTCGTGAACATTTAGCATTTGTGTTCCAGGCTTGGAAGGTGTGGCAAAGAACACAGCAAAGTCACGTGTCACGCAAACACCAGAAGGGAGGTGTGGTGGGCGGGGACCAGGGTCACAGCACCCACCTTCAGTGTGGAGGGGCCAGGCCTTGTTGACGGGCAGCTGGGCAGGCGTGGCCTCCAAAGTGTCAGGCTCATAGGTCCCGGAAGAGGGCACCAGGCTCTGCCCCAGGGCTGTCCCTGGGGTCAGGTGGGCCCAGAAATCCAAGGGGAGGCAGTGGGGTGCAGGGGTAGTGCATTCTGTTAGCATGGGGCAGCCCCTCCACACAGGGCTGAGGCAGGTCCCGCCTCTCCGTGCCTCAGTTTCCTTATCTCAGAACATATGTGGTACAACTGCCCCACCTCTGGGTGAGGATCAGGGATGTCTCCAGCACACAAGGCTTGTCGCGCAGGTGGCATCCTGCAATAGCAGCTATGGTCAGTGAATCCATCTCCTCATGGGGTATCTCATGCCTCAGTGCTCAGATGGGAGTAACAGAGGCCCAGAGACCACTCTCAAATCCTACAGCCTCGTGGCAACCCCACCAGGTCCCTGCTACAGAGCTGCAGCTGATGTATACACAAGGTCCACTGAGGTGCAAGTCGGCCCATGCTGCCGCAGCCCCTCGGAGTGAGCTGGGGTTGGGGGACAGGCTCCCTTTGCTCCTGCTGGCTGCTAGGGCCAGATGGTGGGCACATCAAGAAGCCTGGCTGGGCCCCTCCCCAGCCCACTCTCCGCCCACACTTGGCAGGGCTCCTCTGGAGCCATGCCCTGGGGACCCTCACCTTTGAGGCCTCCTAACTCCTCCTGTGTTTTAGTTACTTTCTCATTGCTGTGACTCAATACCCGACATTCACAACCTAGGGAGGAAAGATTTATTGTAGCTCACAGTTTCAGCAGGTCACAGTCCATTCACGGTAGGAAGCTGGAAAATGACGGGAGCACATGGCAGAGCTGGAGGAAGGACAGGGCCAGAGCCAGAGCTTCAGTGGCAGAGACCCTCACAACATGGGAGTACGGAGAAAGACTGGCTGGGAGAAAGGGCAGAACCAGCACCTGCCCCTCCAGGTCAAGCTGCCCTTCCAGCCACGCCCCACCTCCCAACCCTACACAGTATCCATAGGAACATGAGGCTTTGGTGGGGGGGGGGGGGCCTCCAGATCCAAACTACCACATCCCCTAACCTTTTCCATGCCCATCAAATGGCAAACAGGCAGCAAAGACTCACCAGACAGATTTTTTTTTTCCTGCTATTAATCAAAGCTTTGAGGGGCGGTGGGGAGTGAAATCACCTCAGGACAGAAAGCCCAAGTGAAAATATTAACAGACCATTAGCATCAGGAACAGAAGAGAACTCCTGCTGCCTAGTCCGGCAAGGGCTCTGACATTAACAGTCCATCTAATAGCAATTTGCACACAGAGGCAGCGGATGGTCCACATCCCTCCCCTCCTGCCCACCTCCCCATGCCCCTTATGGTGGGGTTCCCTGGAGGATAAGCCTCTGCGAAGTGCTCTCCCACCCTCACAGTAGTCACAGTGTCTGTGGGAAGGAAAGGTGGACAGGCCATGCTGGAGAGAGCCCAGGTCCACAGGAAGAGGGCAGAGCTGACGAGCTTGCTCTGCAGATGGAACATGTGGGAGTCATGCCTCAGGAGTGCCTCAGCTCTCTCCTGACCGGACAGTCCTGGGGATGTATGGAAGCTCTCAGGTTGCCAGTTCTACTGTTGGAGCTACTTGGATCCCTATTCCTCTTGTATCCAGCTCTCCCTACCGTGGCTAGCCAAGCTCCCACACCCCTCCAGCCTCGGCCGCTGACTGGCCAAGCCAACACTCGTTGCTCCACAGCCTCTCCAGACCAGCCACCAATTACATGTGGCTCTGCCTCCTTCCCTATTCCCTCCAGGTATGGAGAGAAAAATTCATCCTCTCCTCTGCCAGGTACAATGGCTGAGATTCTCAGAGACAACCCCAAGTATGTGGGCCAGAATTCAAGAAAGAGGCTGGGAGTGGGCAGGGAGAACAGTGGCACCAGGGGCTGTGGGCCATGCCATCCCATCGTCACAAGCTCACGAGCTGGGCTTTGCTGCTTCAAGATACAGAGCAGAAGCTGAGGCTGAGAGAAGGCAGTCAACTTGCTCAGGGACACAGAGGACAAAGAGGCAGAGTCCAAATACAGGCCGGCATGTGGCTCCAATACCCCTGCCTTTCCTGGGTTCCTCCATGTCCTGGCCAGCCAGCTAGGTGCGGGGTCGCCTGCGGTCTGTATGCAGTAGCGGTCTCCCCTCCCTCTCCCCTTCAGGGAGCTGTCGTTCCCTCCTGGGAAAGTCAGTAAATCTGAAAGAAAAGAGCACTGTTCTTTAAGAAAGACAAGCACAGCACCCTACAAGTGTGCATGAGATTATTTTCCGTTCCAAAGCTTCTCTAGCTTCCGAGCACCCCACCCAAGAAAGAGACAACTCCATGAACCTCAGTCCCATGCCACCTACCCCAACTCCTCTCTAGAAGACCCACCCAATTGCATCCAGGGCTTGTAGGCCCTGCAGGCCTCACAGCACCAAAGAGGGCTCTGAAGAGGGCACCGACCTTAGGGAGCGCTGAGCAAGGGGAGCACACGCCAGGGGCTGAACTGCTGGAAGCCACCGGGAAGAGTACATAATGAATTTGCAGTCATGCCTGCCCATGATACCAGCAGTCTGGGAGGCTGAAGCAGGAGAATTGCAAGTTCAAGACCTTCCTGGGCAACATAGCAATGTAGTAAGACCCTATCTCAAAATAAAAAATTGAAAAGGGCTAAAGCTGGTGCTATAAGTGGCTGCAGCCTCCAGGGCCACAGAGAAGGAGGAGGGGAAGAGGGAAAGGAGTAAAAAGAATGGACAAGGCCAAGGCCAGGTGAGCCTGGAAAGCGTCTGCTGAATGAACGAATGCTGAAGCACCCCGTCCTACAGCCAAGACGCTGGAAGCTTAGGGGGACAAAAGGCGCCTTACTAAGAATCCCGAGCTGCTGAGGGCAGGAGGAAGGGGCCAGACCCCTGGCTCCCCAGTGTCTGCAATAAGGGAGAGCTGGCTTCACCTCCCCAGTGGCTGCTGGTGGGGCTCGTTAACACCTGAGTCTGAGCTGGATCGGTGGCAAACGCCTATAATGTCATCATTTTAGGAGGCTGAAGCAGGAGGATAACAAGTTCAAGCCCAGCTTGGGCAACAGACTGACTGGCGGTGGGCCAGCTGGGAGCTGCTGGCATCACACCCAGAAATGAGCCAGTGCGCTGTCAGGGAGCACGATGCAGGCGTGAGGAGTCAGTCCCCTCACTTCGCTTATATCACATGCCTACCTTCAAACTCATGGCAACTCCTGCTTTTACCAGGTCAGCTTCTGGAATCATGAGAAGAAGACTGCGTGTATGGAATGCTCTGCCTGGAGGGGAGCTGCCCAGCACCAGCCACAAGCCCAGTCAGTAAACTGTGGAGCACCCTCTGCTCCCCACGCTTCTCTGCCAGATGTGTCCCCCCGCCCTTGTCCCCTCCTGGCCATGGAATAAGCACAGACCATCTGGATATCTGGCAAAAGAATGATCCAAATACTGAGATGCCCTCATCCTAATAAGCAGCCATCGACAGTCAGTGGGAGCACAGGGACCCGCACTGCAGGAGCCCGCAGCCTGTAAGGGCAGGAGGGAGGCGAGTGCCCACCCCAGGCCTCCCCACCATCTGCTGCAGCCCTCCAAAGTGGAAGGCTTGCCCCCCACATATAATTCCTTCAGCCTCACAGTCAGATCAGAATGCCCCCCAAGTGGAGTCTTCCACCCTGGGGACCCCCAGCCCTGTGCCTGCTCGATGCCCTTGTGGTACTCACCTGTTCACTTCCCACCGGCAGCTCACCACCTCCACTAGATGAGGGGTTCAGGAGTTGGTCCTTACCTCCCCGGGGAGCTCCACCAGGCTCCCCCCAACTCAAGGCTGCCCACTTCCTCAGCTGTCCTCAAAGGATCCCCACCTCACAGGCTCAGGCTAAATTGTACTTAAAGCAGACGTCCCGAGGACAATGAAGGACAAGTGGAAGGAACTTGAGGCTGGGCTGGGGCTGAAAGCCCACCTCCAACCTCCAAGCCTGGCTGAGTGAGCCCCGGACCGCCTCACTCAGAACCTCACATCTGGCCTGAGCTAAGGTGTCTGTCTCTGTCTCTGTCTCTCTCTCTGTCTCTCTCTCTCTCTGTAGAGGGAGCCCAGGGCCTCACCAGGAGACCACGGCGCTTCCCACGGGTCCGGGAGCCCTGGGCCAGCCTGGGCCCTGGGCCCCTCCCAGCTCGCCTACCTTCCTTGGGGGCGTCGGTGTCCCACACACTCCACATCTGCACGAAGAAGAAGGGCGTCCAGCACACGACGAAAGCCAGCACGACAATGAAGGTCATCTTGACGGTGCGGATCTTGGCCTTGGAGATGAGCTTGACACTGCTGACCCGCGCCAGCACTGCGCACCCCGCGCCTCCGGCCGGGCGCCCCCCGGGCCCCGGCTCGCCCGCAGCCGCCGCCGCCGCCGCCGTCTTCAGCCGCAGGTTCTGCCAGATCTTGAAACTGATGAGGCCGTAGCAGGCGGCCAGCACCACAACGGGCACCACGTAGACGGAGAGCGTGATCCACGTGACGTAGGCCTTGGGTCCCCACGGCTGGATGAAGACCGCCCAGCAGTCGAAGACGCCGTCGGCCACCTCGCGCAGGGAGAAGATGTGCACCTGCGGCGCGCTGGCCAGCAGGCAGCCCAGCCAGGTGGCCAGCACGGCCAGGCGGTCGGTGCGGCGGCGCGGCGAGCGCAGCGGCCGGCACACGGCCAGGCAGCGGTCGAGCGACATGAGCAGCAGCAGGTAGGTGGAGGCGAACATGCCCACCACCTGCAGGTACTTGACCAGGCGGCACAGCAGGTCGGGCCCGTGGAAGCGGAAGGTGACGTCCCAGAGCAGCTGCGGCAGCACCTGGAACACAGCCACCACCAGGTCGGCGATGCTCAGGTGCTTCATGAAGAAAAAGAGGCGCGAGTGCTTGTGGCGCGTGGTGCGCAGCGCCAGCAGCACGCACACGTTGCCGCCCAGCGCCAGGGCGAGGATGAGGCCCAGCACGGCCACCTCCACGCGCGCCAGGGCCTCGTTGCGCCGCGGGGGGCCGGCCGTGCAGTTGCGCGCGTCCTCGGGGGGCGCGGCGCTGGCGTTGACCACCACGGCGCTGCAGCCATCCATGGTGCGCGGCGCCTGGGGCTCCCCGCCGATAGCCGGTGTGGACGGCGCGGGGCCACCTGAAACAAACGGGGGGCGGCGTGAGCGCGCTCTTCTCTCCCCGGGGGTCCCCAGGGGTCTGAGGCTCCGGGGGAGAGTTGCCCAGCTGCCTCTCGCCGGCTGAGCCCTCCGCCTCTGCGGAGCTCTGTACGCGGGCGGGGGTCCACCGCTTCCTCTGGGTCTCCCAACTCAGCCAGCTTTCCCGGGCCCCCTGACCCGGTATCCTTAGCGAACCCCCACTCTCCGCGGGCCGGCCAGCGCCCCGACTAGAAAGCCGCCCTCGCCCTCGCGCCCTCCCCGTGGAGATCCCGGACAGCCCTTCAGCCTCCTCCCCGAGATGCTCCCTGGGCTGGCAGGGACGCTGCCCCAAAGCCTGCCCCGGGGTGCCCGACGCCGTCCGAGGGGTCCTCGGGAGCGGGTGCCTGTCACCCCGACGGCCCCGGCTCGCGTCTCACTCCGGAGCTGCCGTCGGCGCCCACACACCTCCGGACACCCCTCTCCGTCACTCCCACCCGACGGGCCCAGCCGCCCTCCCCGCCGGACACCGTGCGTGCTACCCGGTCCCCGCACCGAGTCTGCAGGTGGCTGGAAGTTGGCTTCCGGGAAGGCGCCCGCGGCTGGCGGCCTGGAGGACGTGTGCTGTCCCGGGCCACGTTGGGGACACTGCCGGCGACACCAGGGAGCGTGGCTCTGGGTGGGAGCCAGGGCGGGCGAGCAGCGCCAGGAGCCGCGGCGCGTGGCGGCGCTTTTCTGCGGGCCGGCGAGACGCACCGCCCCACGCGTCCGCTGGGGGCGGGCGAGGCCGCGCGCTGACCTGGGACCCGTCACCGGCCGGGCGCCACCCGGGACCAGCCACGGGCTGCCCGCGCCGCGGCTCAGGACTGCCGGGCGACGGCCGTGGAGACGACCCGCCCGCTTTCTTCCTTTCTCGGCTTAGAGGCTCCCGGCTCCCGGAGGGACGGGACGCTGGGCAGCCGGGTGGTGGCGAGGTTACAGCAGCACTCAAGGGACAGTCCCGCCTGAGGTTAGTTCCGGCCCCCTCTCCGCACCCCACCCCGCTTTTTGTTCCTTTCTGTGACCCAGGCAAGGCCCGGCTTAGGAGCCCAGCTGCCTGTGCCAGGGAGGGGCTTCAAGGAAACGCCCTCTCTTCCAGGCGGCCCTCCGGGACAGCCTCATTCTTCAGATAGTTTTAAGTGGAAATTTAGAGGGGGGAAAACATCTGTTCTTATTAAAAGGGATTCTGCTCACGTGTGAACAAAAGCCATTTCGGTCTCCTTGCCTTTCTTCGAAATCAAAATCCTCAACAATGCTTAAAGAGAGAAGAAATGTTAAAGGCTGTTTCTCTGCCCCTGGGCTTCTTTTCTATTCTAACTTTTAAAAAAAGCAATTTACAGCAGCCCAGAATTAAGGCACGGGAAGGGCGGCATTCCGAACTGAACAGGGGTCCTTCAAGGGTATGAAATGCCATCTTGTTTACCCCTCTTTTAATTTTGTGGGGAGAGCTGAGTTCGCCAGGAGCGGTTTCCTGACTCCCAGTTACCAACTGCGCCAGGGTGCGGAGGGGGCGCCCGGCAGGTGCCCGAGCTCCGCGGACAGGCGCGGCCGCCGGCGGGGGACGGCAGGGGGACGGCAGGCTTTTTCTTGCCCTTGGGAGACGCGTCCCAGTACAACCAATGGCGTCCCGCACGCGGCGACAGATGAAAGTTAGCGGTTTAGGTGACAATCAGGGGATGCTGGTCAATCCCTTCCTAGCCGGCGCGGCAGCCCAGCGCCGTCCCCGCGGCTGTGTCTGTGCGGCGGTGGCCGCCTGTCCTGTCTGTACACGTGGGGAGGAGAACTCTGCCCACTCAGCCCGCTGCCCTCCGGAGCAGGGGAGGCCCTGCCCCAGGGACAGGGAACAGGGGCAGCCCTTGGACCCACAGGCCGTCTTTGCCGGGCGCTGTCTACTTCGACTCCCCGTGGGAGGGCCATTGCTCTGGCGCAACACCCAGGTCGTCAAAGTCAGCCTGGCCTGGAAGAACGAGGCTGCCGGCGAGACCTGGGCTGCCCGCCAGGGCGATGCCCCGGACCGGGACGGCCTGCCGCCGAGCTCCAGCCAGCGACAGGCCAAGTGCTAAGGCAGGGGACGACGTCGGGGGTGGGCGCGCTGGGACATGCGTGAGGGACCGTTACCCGCACACGAAAGAAACTAGTTATTTTCCCTGAAGCAAAGAGGGAAAGCCGTGCTACCTAGAAAGCGGCGGGCGCGGTGTGGCTGGGGCAGGGGCCTAGCGGTTCCGGGGAAGCGCTGCTCTCCAAGGGTGCCAAGGTGTGGCTGTGAAGGGCAAGTTCAATCCTACTGCTCCCATCCAGAAGAAACTGGGAGAAGGACGTGGTGGCCGGACAGGGCCCAGCGCTGAGGTCTAGGGACAGCAGCGGGGCACGGGGGAGTGTGGGCACTATGACTCAAGACCTGAGCCTCAGTGGGGGCACCCGGCAACCACAGGGACAGTGGGAGGAGATCTTGGCATTGCAACCTTGGAGGTCCAGGGAAGAGTACAGCGGCACGGACCGGGCCCGACAATGTGTGTTAGAGTCCTCCAAGGGGACAGAACCACTCTGACACGTGTGGGTAGAGAATAAGTTAAAATCAGCTTATGTTAAGGAGCTAGTCATGTGTCGTGGCGAGCAGACAGCCCCGCTGCAGTGTGGCCTGGGAGGCGGGGCCCAGGGAGAAGCCTGAAGGGGTTTGCCAGCAGCATCCCCTCTTGCTCAGGGAAGGTCACTTTTTTGTTCCCATCAGTACAGACCTTCAACTGATTGGGTGAGGCCCACCCCCATTATGGAGGACAATCTGTTTGATCCACAGCCTGCTGCTGATTTAAATGTCAGTCTCATCCAAAACACTCTCACAGAACATCCAGAGTGGTGTTTGCCACAAACTGACCAAACTATCCCCTCCACCCCAAGACATGTAGGACAAACCCTCCCACAGCGAATCTCAGCCAGCTCTGTTCTACTCGTCGCCCTGCCTGTCTGAGCAGCTGGCGTGCGGACAGTAGGGCTGGTGTGCCTTAGAAGTGTAGCTGTATTTCAAAGGGGCTAATATCTGTAGAAAGGCACCTTGCAGGGAGGCACTGCCTGTAGGGGGGAGGGGAGGACAAGAAACAGTTGTGCCTGGGTCAGCATGGCTTTCTTGCGAGCAGGACTGACCCTCCAGGTGACGGACTCCTGCCCAGAAAGGGCCTGGCCAGGGCTCACCCCTGCCTCTGCGAGCTCAGTCCTGGGTCCTAGCATCTTGGCAATTTCTGGCTCTGGAGCATTTAGTTAGACAAGAATCTTAGCCCAGGTGGCCTTGCACTGCAGCCAAGGTGGAAATGAGTAGTGGAAACTCCGGCCTCCTTGCTGCCTACAGCCCTGCTCACCCCCAGCCCCGCCGGGTGCCTGCTGTAGGAGGGGTCAGTGATGCACTCCGTAGACAGAAATGTGGAGGACGTCCTGGGGCAGGAACTTTGCCCCTGGCCACCTCACGTGGGTGGTGCCATGGGGCAGAGACACCGGAACACATGGACCACCCCCGGGAAGCCGAGGGGCTGTGGTCAGAATGCAACTCACGGCTGCAGCCGGCTCTTCCTCCAGCCTGCCTCTCAAGCCTCTTTTCACCCGTGTTCCTCGCAGAGGAAGGCAAGGGGCGGGGTGGGGGGGAGGGGACAATGGAAGAGCTCTGAACTCGCGTGGTGATCTTGGGTCTGCCCGGTGTGCCTGTGTGACTAACTTACCGACCTCTCTGAGCTACGGTTCCCTAGGGTGCTGAGCTCACAGGGCTGTGTGGGGAAACAAGAGGGGGTGCTTTGCAATGGGCTCCGGGCTGTGCAGCCTGCAGAGTCCCCTGCTCACCCACCCTGCTCAGAACATCCCTCTGTGTTGCACGACCAGGTCCTCAGAGCTCCATGCTGGCCAGCCCCGCTTGGGACACCCCTCTGCGCCGCTTGGCGGGATCCGTAGAGCTCCGTGCTGACCAACGTTTCTCCTTAACATCCCGAGAAAACGGTTGTGCACTGTCAAGATTTGACTTGTCTTTCTGGAGCAAGCTCTTGTGTCTTTTCAGCTCAGACTGTATGTGTGGGCGTGTTTGTGTGGTGTACTGGGGAGTGTGGTAGATAAGTGTGTTGTGTGTGAGAGATGTGTGTGTGATTTGGCATGTGATGTCTGTGGTATGAGTGTGCTGTGTGTGTGCTTTGCATGTGATTTCATGTGTGTGTGTGGTATATGTGCGGTATGTGTGCATATTTGTGTAGTGAGTGTGGTGGATATTGTGTATATGTGTGTGGCACATATATTTGTGGTGTGTATATGTGTCTGTGTGTGGTGTGTGTCTACATGTGATGTGTTGTGGGGGGTGTGTAAAGTGTGTTTGTGTGGTGTGTATAGTGCATGTATGTGTGGTATGTGGGTAGTATGTCTGTGGCATGTTTGTGTGGTATGTGATATATGAGATATGTGTCATATTTATGTTGTTTGTGTGTAGTGTGTGTATAGTGTGTGTTGTGTGTGGTATGTGTGGTAAGGTGTTTGTGTGCTATGTGTAGTGTGTGTATAGCGTGTGTGATATGCATGTAGTGTATATGTGTGGTGTGTGTGATGCACGTGTGGTGTGTGTATGTGGTCTGTATGCAGTATGTGTAGTGTGTATGAGCGGTATGTGTGTGGCATGTATGTGTGTATGTGTGTGATGTGTATGCAGTATGTCTGATGTGTATGGGTGGTGTGTGTATAGTGTGTGTATGTGTGTGTGGTATGCGTGCAGTGTATGTGCGGTGAGTGTGGTGTGTAGGGCGTAGGTATGTGTGTATGTATGGTGTGTGCATGTGTGTGTGGTGTCTGTGCAGTGTGTGCATGGTGTGTGTGGTGTGTATGGGTGGTGTGTGTGTGCCTGTGGTGTCTACAGTGTCTGTGTCTGTGAACCTGCCCGACACCCAGGCCCAGCACACCCTCACCTCCTCCGAGAAGCCCTCCCAACCGCTGGGCCGCTGCGGTGCGCCTGGTCTGGAGCCCTTGCCAGCCCGGCGTTGCCAGACATCACCCATCCTTCACATCTGTCCTTGAGAACGCACCACAGAGGTGACTGGTGGACTACCCAAAATTCATTGTCGGGGCCAGACCCTTGCTTCACGAAAGGGCCGAAGGAGCCCTTTGTCAGAAAGCACTCGTTCAAACCAACAAGCCGCTCTTCCCGAGCCGGGGCGGTGGCAGACAGAGCAGGAGGATGTGACTCCCGCACTGCGCTGTCGGGTGACCTGGCCTGGCCACACACCGGCTAGTGAACTAGCCGAAGCTGGCGCATGCACCAGTGTGTGGGGAGAGTTGAAAAGAAGGTGCACTGAGAATTGGGGTCTTTGTGATGCGTCATTTCTTTCAGATAATGGGACCCTCGAAGAATAAGAGGAATTTTTAAAATGACCAATATTTTTGCAACTAACAGAATGATTAGGGTAACAATGTCTGCTCTGCAGATGAGAAAACAGACTCAGAGAGGGGAAGAAACAAGAACGCCAGAGCGGCTAACACGAAGCACAAAACAAGCCTGGAGCAGTGGGCAAGAGCCGGGCCACTCCGACCTGGCAGAGAGTGCCGGGATGGGACGCTGGAGGTGGGGAGGATTTAATGCGAAGGAGTGGCCCTGGGGCATGGAGCCCAGATGAGGACGGATGCATGGCAGAACTGAAAGGCTGTCAGGACACCCAGGCCAAGGCAGTGCCGGTCTGAGTGGGGAGACTAGCACCCCCAAGACAAGCAAGGGACCTGTTCAAGGTTCAGCCACTACTGGAAGCAAAACCCGGTGGAAACTGAAGCATTCATCGATACCCCCAGCCAACCCTTAGGTCGCAAATGCCCCAGCGGCGCTGGCACTGCTGTGGAGCTAAAGGCTGGCGACTCCACCTGGTGGCGTGGAAGGACAGGGAGTGGGTGCACAGCTCCGGCCTGGGAGTCCCAGGTCAAGGCATCCCTGCCCAGCTCTCCCAGCCCACCTGGGAGGACCGAGGACACGGCCACCTGGGGAGCCCCCAGGGGCCCTGACAGCTCCAGGAAAGCAGCCCACCTCACCTCTGCCACCAACACCAGCCGCCCATTCGTTTGTCCTTTTCACTAAAACAAAAACAAAAAAGAAAAAAAAAGAAAGAAAAGCATTCCTTCCCAGAAGGACCCCAACAGGAGCCCACCTTCCTCCCTTAGCGGCTGAGCGCATGTTGAAACGATGCCCCGCTCCTGCTGACCTTTATGCATGGACATCCATTCCACAAACTCTTTCTGGAGCACCTACCCTGACTGGTGAGCCCCAGCACTGAGAGGTGATCAGCTTAGAGTTGAACTTGACTGACACAAAGCTGAATAAGAACTCACCCCAAGCAGAAAGCCAGAACCTCTGCCATCAGAGTGCCTATTCCACTATGAGCGTGCTGTCCTGGGTGACTGCGGGCAGGCCTCCCCACACCTCCCTGGGCCCTGGGGCCTCGCCTGAAAACCAGGCAGTGGACCATCTCCAAGGCCCTCACAGCTCCCTCTAAGTCTGGGCAGCGAAGCGCACACAGCAAAGCAGTGGGCACAGCACAGATCATCTGGTGAAGTGTCCCCAGGGTCCAGCACACCAATGCCAGCTCAGTATGCAGCTGCAGAAAGAACAAGTCAGATGGGTGTGGCCGGGGAGCGGCCGAGGGGAGCTGGCCTTCGGGCAGTGCCACCAGGAATAATGCGTGGATGCATGGGAGATACATATGTTAGGTAGGGCCTTGTTCTGTAGTCCAGGCTGTCTTGAACTCACTGTGTAGCCCAGGGTGGCTTCAATCTCATGACAATCCTCCTGCTAAAGCCTCCCAAGTGCTGGAATTACAGGCTGCATCTTGAAACCGCCTTTGCTGGAAGGAATTTGTCAACACACGTGGGAAGCCTTCACCACATGCACACCTGTTTTGGGCCCACTAATTAACCTTCTGTTGATGGAACTGAGGGAACTAACTGGGTGAAAGCCAAGGAGCTCTGGACGCTTGCCCGCCGAGCGCTGCGGCACAGAAGGCACAGGGTTAGCGGGACATGGGGCTTCGTGTGTACCTGCATCAGGCAGAAAGCTGTCTAGAAGGCAAAAGTGGCAGGTGGGTCTGTGCTAGATGACGTGGAAGAATATGAGTCAGCATGTGTGTGTGTCTGTCTGTCTGTCTGTGAGGGACTAGAAGGGCAAGAAGGGAAAGGAGAAGGCAGCTACAGACGTGATGTACACAGAAAGACGGCGTGTTTATAAATTTGCACACTCAGCATGACCAGCAAGGGATATTACAAACACATTCCCAGCAATTATCTCCAGGTGGTGGGGCTTTTAGTGATTTGCATATGAGTAGGAGCCTCTTTTGGGGCGTTTCACAGCACGTGTGGATCAGTTTCCCAAGTGAGAAGACAGACTGTCTCTACCAGCCCTGTGGCCGACAGGCCTGGGTGCCTCCACCACCCTCCCTGCTGTGCCCACAGGACCCCCAGGAAGCCCTGTGCCCAGGATGCTGGGAGGTGGGGGTGCTCCTGGAGTCCTTAGCCTGCTTGAGTGTCTCCGGACAGCAGCTTGGATCCTTGTCTGAGAGCAGGCCAGTGAGAGAACGGTCGCTTTCCCACCCTAGCTCATCATAGCTCATGACCAGTTCCTTCAAGGTGTCCACATCCGGTGACACAACTTGCAAGAAGGCTGCCCCGATGAGGAGGGAGAACCTGGGAGCCCTGGGTGGTGGGACAGCAAGTGGCCACTGACAGCTGGCCAGGTCGCAGGAAGCAAGGAGTGCCTTGCCACCTAGCCTGAGGGGCAGGGACCCCTAGACTCTACAACCCGAGGAAGACACATCCACGTTCAGGGCACATGACAGATGCCAGGGGAATGCAGGCTCCTCCCAAGGCCAGGCTGTGCCCAGTGCAGCACCAGCACCACACCCTGCCCCTAGCCAGCCCTCCCAATTTCATTGTAGGCCCCATGGTCTCCTCAGCCCAGCCCTGCTGGCCGCGTCTCCACTGCTGCCTCTCCTTACTGTCTCAGGACAGTCCCCAACAAATATACCCAACCCATTGCTTCTGTTGGATTTGCCCCTCGCTGTCCCAGTCCCATCCCATGCCCACTGTCTTTACAGGAGAGAGATGCAGCTCAGGATGTGCCCAACATGGCCTAACCTGCAGGTGAAACTCAGGGTCTTGCCTAAGTTACATCCCTGCCCTAAGAGTGGACATTCCTTCCACTCCCTTCAAGTGATTGAAAGTCCATCTCTCGTGGGGGCGTCCTGATTCCTGTCTTCAGGGTCTCTCTGAGTATAGCCAAGGAGGATCAGCATGTGGCCCATGCAGGCTCCCCTTGGGTGACACACAACCCCTGCAATGAAGGGTCTGGCAAGCCTCAGTGAAGTGATAGCTCGAGTGATAGCATCGGCCTTGCTGTACCTGTACCTGTACCAGTACCTGTATCTGGGATGGCCATGACACCCATGGATTTTAGTTCCTATGACTTCCTAACAAGTGACCCCTGGATGTAGTGTCTGTACATTGGAGCCTTGTTTTGCTGATGAAACTACAACTTGGGGCCAGGCTTGGCAGGGACAGCTCCTCTCTGCCTCATTTACAGGCGGTGCAACTCAAAGGCTGGAGTTGGAAAGTCTTCAGGAGGGTGAAGGCTGGGTTGATTCTGGCCCTCAGCAGCATCTGTCATGAGCTGGGGCATATGGGGAGGATGCCTATGCCAGGGTCTCTAGGTTGCTTCAGAAGTTGGTGGCTGGATTCTAGAGGCAATGGAAGAGAGGGGCAGAGGGGGGGGGGGGGCGCCATACCACCTTTCATGACGCAGCACATCTGAAGTCCTATGTGCTGCTTCTGTTGCATTCCGTTCAACAAGGTGGTCACAAACTCCCACTGATTAGGGAGGAGGAGTAGTCAATCCCCCCTCCCCAGAAGAGTGGCAAGATGCTGGGGCCACATGATCCAAAGCGTCACTGAGCCATATTTGGCAAATGCACAGTCACAAAAGTCACTACATCACAGAAGCTGACCCGGTAGAAGAGGAAGAACAGAGCCTGCTGCTTGGCGGCAGCTGCCTGTCAGGATGCCTGAGAGGCCGGAGCCACAGCCCAGGAGCCGGGGCCAGTCCCACAGACCAGGCTGCCATTTGTCCTCTATAATTTAAAGAATAAAGTTCAAAGTCAATCTCACTCCCCCAAATTGAGTCAACAAGGGGGCTCTGACAAGAATGCTATGCAGTCGTGTACACACCCTCCCCTCCCCATGGCAGTCTGACAGCAATATGCAGTGTCCTGGATGAGGAGGAACCAACATGTTGGTCCTAAAGAAACCACACAATCCTAAGCACACAGCTTAGAAATGAGAACAGAAGCTACAAACCTCAGGCCCACTGATATACAATGCAGCTTCCAGAAGGAAAAGGTCAAATGTCTTTCAGGTGAGCAGGACCAGTTCCTGGCAGCCCATGGTGCTTCTCGTCCACCCAGAAGCTGGAGCTGCATGGCACTGGGCCAGGCTGTGAGACTGAGCCTGCTGTCCTATCCCCTCATGAAGAACATGCCACTAAAACTGCTGCTAAAAATACTCATAAATATTATTTCTTCCAAACATATTTATATCTCGACTGGTGCACTTCTCCACCCACCAAGGCAGCCAGTACCATTGACCTCAGTCCTGACCTACGACTCATCTCTACCTGTACTCAGCCACCACCCAAGGACAGTCCTGCCTGACCAGATCCCTAAAAGGAAGCCTTTCCATCCTTGTGGAAGCAGTTGTGAAGAGCCCCATACCCACTGTGGATCCTGAAGCAGCCCTGTGCCAGTTCCCATCTGTCAGTTGCAGTCCTGGGCCAATCCTGCCTGCACATGGACCCACTCAGTGATCAAGCAGAGGCCAAATGTGTGTGAGCACCTGGAAAATGCCCACCATCCAACTATGGACCCTGGAGCAGCCCCTTGTCCTGGTGTCAGAATTGCTGACCATGGTCCTAGAGGCAGCCCCAGCCATTCAGGGGACTAGCCAGGAACCCACAGAAGACTCTGATATAGTCCATCAAGGAGGCTCTCATTGCAGACATAGAGGCTGCCACCTGCCCTGGTGTAACCCCACTCAGCTGCCTTCCCAGGGGTGATCTCATTAGCCCAGGGACCTGACAGGAAAGAGTCTTTCTTGATCTGCTGACACCACAATGAAACACTAGAAGACATGTCTGTTCCATCAACGACTGGAACATCAACGCAAGGCCTCAAGATCACAAGGAGTGAGGCAGACCTGACGTCACCAAGTCCAGTGCCGCAGCCAGAACGAAGCCTAAAGCAAGGGCATGAAGAACTCAAAATAAGCATCCTAGAGGAGGTCAGGGAGGCGTAACAGAACAGATAAACCCCCAAATGAGCGATGCATGCACAAAGTAAGAAGGTTAATAAAGATGTTTGTAAAAACATAAAAGAACTGAATAGTTTTGAGCTGATAGACATAAGGACCAATGTAAAAACTCAACAAGGAGTTTCAACAGCACACTCATCATGCAGAAGAGTCAGAAAACTCAAAGATCGCTCATCTGAGGTTGGACATTAGAAGACTGAGGTGAAGGGTTTGAGGTGAGTGGTGGGATTCTTGGCTAGCACACACAAGGCCCTGGGGTCAGTCCCCAGCACCATAATGAGGGAAAGGGAGAGGAGGTAGTATCATAACAAGAGTGGATTACACATTATGGGAGCCTCAGAAGAAGGAAGAGAAAGATAAAGGGGGAAAAAAAGCTCATTTAAGGAGAAAAAAAGCTGATAATCTCCAAAATTTGGGGAAAATATATATACATATTGAGACAGTATCTCGCTCTGTAACCTAGGCTGGTCCTGAACAAGGCTGGCCTGAAAATCACAGCAAACCTCCTGCCTCAGCCTTCTGAGTGCTGGGATTACAAGCATGCACCACCATGCCTAGCTTTATGTGGTGCAGGGCAATTGAACTCAGGGTTTTGAACTTGCTAGACAAGTGTTCTAACCACTGAACTACTCCTCTAGTCCCGGGAAAAATATTAACACCCATATACGTGAAGCCCAGAACTTCCCACACAAGGTCAATCCAAAAATTACCCTGAAGCACCATAATATGAAATTATCAAAAGTCAAACACAGAGAATTTTGCAAGGAGCAAGAGAAAAGCCTCTCAGCACAGATCAGAGAAGCTCGGTAAGACCATCCATAGTTGCCAGCAGAAACCTTGCAGGCCACAGGGGTGAGACGATACGTTCAAGTTGCTGAAAGAAGGAATAAAGCCAGACAAGAATACAGACACAAACAAAGCTGACCTTCAGGAAAGGAGAGACAAAGACATTGCCGAAGAAGGGCAGAGAGTTTGGCCCAGCTAGACCTTCCTTGTGAGAAATGCCAAAGGTAATTCTTCACATGGAAATGAAGGAACACCAGACAGCACAGAGGGACCCCAGGCGACAGCATAAAACTTCCTGGTCAGGATACCTGGTCTCATCCAGCATATTCCGCTAGAATGATGTTGGTGTGAAGATCTCTTTTAACTCTAAACGCCAAAAGACAAAAACAATAAACATAACGATAGCCGTGGTAATTTGTTAGAGGATCAGTAGTGTGAAAACATACAAAGTGTGACATCCACACCAGGGAGAGGAGGAAAGTAGTGTTTGTGTGCAATTGACCTAAAGTAGCCCTTAGGCTAAGAAAAGGCGGCTATACAATCCTCATGGTAGTCAACGATAAGAAGCCTCTGGTACATACAAAAATATAAAGAACAAAGACTCAAAACACATTATTATCGAAAATGAGTTACAAAGGAAGATTACAAAAGAAGATAAACTAAAACAACTATAAGACAAAGAATAATCAATACAATTACATAGTCAGTTTCTACATATCAAATAATTGTTTTAAATATAAACTGATTAAATTCTCTAATAAGAAAACATAGACTTGTTGGATGGTTTCAAAAAAAAGGAATAAACTCTAGATCTAATAATATGCTGGCTACAAAGGACTCATTTATTTTTTGTTTGTTTATTTTGTTTTGTTTTGTTCAGTACTGGGGGTTGGCCCCAGGACCTTCACACTGACCTACATCCTCAGTCCACTTTTATTTTTAATTTTGCGACATAGTCTCACTAAGCCACTAAGTTTTCCAGGCTGGGTCAAACTTGTGATTCTTCTGCCTCAGCCTACCAGAGTGCTGGGGTTAGGAGGCTGTGACTGTGGGCATAACTCACTTCACATTGGAGGACACATACAGGCTAAAAGTGAGGGAACAGATAAGGATATCTATGCAGACAGAGAGACAGACTGGAATCAAAATCTGTCCGAAGAGACAAAGAAGGCCGCTATGCAGCACCAAAGTGATCAGCCCATGGAGGGAATGTAACAAGTGTCCACACACATGTGCGTTCACACACACATATGTAGACAACATAGGAGCACCTAAATAAACAAGACACATATTAACAACCAAAGGGAGAAACAGAACCAATAGGAGGAGGCTTCCCTGTCCTATTATAGGAGCACCTAAATAAACAAGACACATATTAACAACCAAAGGGAGAAACAGAACCAATAGGAGGAGGCTTCCCTGTCCTATTTTATCGATGAACATATTACCCGGGTGTAAAGTGAATAAGGTAATAGCGTGCTGAGTAGGCCATATAGAACGCTCCCTGTAATCACAGCGATGCACATTCTTCTTAGTGCACAGAATGTTCTCCAGACAGACCATGGTCTGGGTCACAAGACAAGTCTTAACAGATTTAAGAAGATTGAAATCGTACCAAATACCTTTTCCACCCACGATGCATAGGAACTAGAAATTACAGTAATAACCAGAGGACAACTGAACAATCCACAAATATTTGGAAATTAAACATGAAATTAAAGAAAAGTTTAAAATTCAAGACCTAAAAGAAAAATTTAAAGTATCTTGAAATAAAAGAAAACAGAAATGCAACTCATCACAGCTGATAGCATGTGGCAACATAAATTCTAAGAGAGAAGTTTATAGCAAAGAAATTCCTACGTGAAGATGAAGATCTCACAAGGTACCTCAACGAACTAGGAAAAAGAACAAATTAAGCCCAGAGTTAGCAAAAGGAGGAGGAATGGACTAGAGAAGATGTTAGTGAAATTAGGACTAGAAGGCTGTGGTGGTTTGGATCTGCAGTGTCCCTTAAAAGCCTCATGTCCCTATGGATACTGTGTAGTATTGGGAGGTGGGGTCTGGCTGGAAGGGGCAGGTGCTTGGGGATTGACCTGGAGGAGCGTGTGCTGGTTACATCCTTCTTCCCAGTCTCTCTCTTCCACCATGCTGTAAGGAACTCTGCCCCAGGAACTCCAGTTCCAGCTCTAGCTGTGGCCCCACCATGTGATTCCACCATTTTCCAGCCGCCCACCCATGAACGGACTGAGACCTTCTGAAACTGTGACCTACAATAAATCCTTCCTCCCGAGTTGTGGATGTCGGGTATTGAGTCACAGTGACAAAAAAGTAACTAAGACAAAGGCCAATCAAAAAGACTATAATAAAGAGTTTATTTTTAAAAGATAAACAAAATTGGCAAACATTTAACCAGGCTAACCAAGAACAATGAGTGAGGACTGAATTTTTTTTTTAAAAAAAGAGGAGCTATTATAACTGATGCCAAAAAATTTAAAAAGGGTCATAGTGATTACTATGGATAATTATATACCAAGAAGTTGGATTGCCTAGAAGAAACAAATACCTTCCTAGAAACTTCGCAAGACAGTAACTTACCCAGACAGTCACACAGAAATGGACAATCTCAGCAGATCAGTAACAAGTACATAGATTGAATTACTCGTCAAAAATCTTCCAGCAAAGTAAAGACTATTGCCAGATGTTTTAGCAAGTGATATCTACCAAGCATTTAAAGAAGAGTTTATGCCAAAATTTTTGGCATAAAATTGAGAATGGCAGGGACACTTTCAAGTTTGTTTTGTAGGATCAGAATTATCTTCATGGTACAGCCAAAGAAAAGGAAGCAAGGAAGGAAGGAAGGAAGGAAGGAAGGAAGGAAGGAAGGAAGGAAGGAAGGAAGGAAGGAATAGGGAAAGGAGGGAGGGAGAAAGGAAGGACACTTGTGCCTGATATGCTTGATGAACGTAGAAGCAAAAATTTGGAACAAAACAGTAACACACCTAATTCAACAACACATGATTTGAGTCATACACCGTAGTCAAGTGGGATTTATTTCATGGATGCAAAAATTGTTTGAATATATGCAAATAAATAAATGTGATAAACCTGTTCAGCAGAATGATGAACAAAAATCACATGATTAGAAGCTCTTGTGTGCATTTTTGTTTGGTTTGTGGACAAAGACTTACAGACAGATGCAAAAAAGAAATCCTCTGTAGCCGTGTCCTCAGTGGTAAACAACAGAGAGCTTTCCCTCAAAGCTTAGGCATAAACAGGTGTCCACTCTCACTACTTCCATTCATAGCCCTGGAGATCCTTGCCAGACCCAGATACCTAGGCAAGAGTAAGAGTCATTCAGGTCCCAGAGGGAGGAGTTACATTGTCTCTCTTTGCAAGAACACAATTTTATATATTTAAAAGCCCTCCAAAATTTTTCATAACTGATAAATTCAGTAAAATTTCAGAATTAAAAAATAATAATGTTTCTCTATACTAACAAGTTGCCTAAAAAGAAATTGAGAAAACAATCCCATTTATAAAGCACCAACAAGATTAAAATACTTAAGAATAAATTTAACAAAGGTAAAAGATCTTAACATTGCTTTGTTAAAATGTTCATACTACCCAAAGGAATCCACAGATTGAAAGTATGAAAACTCCAAATCAATCACAGTGGAGCATGTCAGTAATCCCAGCACTTTGGAAAGCTGAGGCAAAAGGATTGCAAGATAACTCCCACTTGGGCAGCTTAGCAAAACCTTGTGAATACATTATGGTATGGAGGGGAGACAGACAGACAGAGAGAGAGAGAGAGAGAGAGAGAGAGAGAGAGAGAGAGAGAGCGAGCTGGGATCATTGCCAACAGGCAGAGTGCCCATGCCATGAGCTTTCACCACACACACTGTCTCACACACACTCACACACACATACATACTTCAATGCCATTTTAAATAGAAATAGAAAAATTCTATAATTCATGTGGAACGACAAAATAGTCTGAATAGCCAGAGCAATCGAGCAAAGATAAAGTTGAGGCGTCACCTTTTCTAATTTCAAACTAGATCACAAAGCTGTAACAATGAAAGCAGGACAACATGCTATTGGTGTAAAAAAAGACATGGGGAGGAGAATAGAATAGCGACGCCAGGAGGAGCCCACACATACGAAGCTAAGCCTTGTAAATGTGCCACGGACACAAGTGGACAGTCTCCTCGAGAAATGGTTGACGGAAAGCTGGACATCCACATGCAAAAGTAGGATCTGTATAATACATAAAAATTAAAGGAAATGGGTTAAAGACTCGAGACTTGGAATGGTAACACTCCCCAGACAAAACACAGGGGAAAGTCACTGGCCTTGGCAATGATTTTTTGTCCAGGATACCAAAAGCAGATGCAACAAAAGCGAGACCAAGCAAATGGGACAAATCCAACCCAAAAGCTTCCGTGCAGCAGCGGGAGCATCGGCAAAACGGAAAGGTGGCCAACAGAATGGAATAAAACTCTGCCGCTAAGGAATTGCATCAAAACAAGAGGAATTCCTATAACTCTATAGCAAAACAAAACAAAATAGAACCCCAAATTTCCCAATTAATAACAGGCAAGGGATCTGAAAACACGTATTTCGAAAGAAGCCAAACAGACAATTATCAAGTATATGAAAAGGTACTCAACATTCCCAACCATCAGGGAAAACCCAGACCAAAACTACAAAGACATATCACCTACTTAGGTGGGTGTTATAAAAAAAGAGAGAAGAACAAGAAGTAATATTGCAACCTTCACTGTCCCCGAAGGAGCAGTGGAGATGTTCCCAGGTCCACAGACTCTCTTATGGTTAAGGAAAAAGCAGAAGGAATCTGAAAGCAAAGCAAGCAAAAGTTTTATTAAGTAAAGCAAGAGAGAGAAAAAAACCCACCTCTGGCTGAGGAGCCAAGACGGTACCAGAGTGAGTACCATCAGTGTGGGTGGGGGCTCCTTACAGAGATTTAGAACAAAGGAAGGATGGAACAACAAGATGGCTCTCACTGACTGGCTCCTTCAAGCGTGCCAAACTGGAAAACTCCGAGACTAATCAGTCTCAAGGTGGAGAAAGTGCAGCTCCTGATACTGAAACATATTAATCCCTCGGTCGGGGGTAACTGAAACCAATCTCAGCTGAGGAGCAGCCTCTGGGAAGGAGGCTCCGCTCCACACACTGTCGATACCTCCCTACACAATCGTAGCTACCTGCTCTACAGTTCTTCTTTCCTAAACCCCTGCCTATCACTTCCCACTCCAGAAGGATCACCTACTGCTGCAGGGGATCAAGGCGGATGACCACCTTGACTACTCACTGCTGAAAAGGGACACAGGAGGGATGAGAGGGACCTCCCCAGAGAGAGATTCATGGGCTAGGGCCCTGTTGGGGCTGAAGGGTTGTCAGGTGGTCAAGTGGCCCATGGCAGAAGTAAGTCTCCACGGGAGGTTTCATTTGTAATGTCACCTGAAGCTTCATGGCCTTAATCCTGGAAGAGACAAGTTGGGACAAGAAGTTCAGAATACAAGAAACAAATAAACCAAGAAGTAACAGAGCCATGGGGAAGGAGGGGGTGCTGATCAAAGGAAGTAGCCAGGAAGAAATTGGAGGAGGAATCCTTTCATTTGTTTGAGAATGTGGGCATCCAAGCCCTGGAGTAATACTTAGGTCAGGTAGCCATCTGGCCTTTTGGAGGATGACCTGAGTCCAGGTTGCTATCTGTTGGTTGTACTGATGCAGGTGCAGCAAGACCCACTGAGAACTGCATGGACACTCCTTGCCTCACAAGCATCTGGTCCAGAACTTCGTGATGTTCTGGAACTGTTCCAGCTAGTGAGTTCAAAGACTGCGGGAAGTCTTTAAAATTATTACCTGATGACGAGGCATCTTGGATGCTGTGATAGTGACATTTTTTATTTGCATTGAGTTTGCTTCAATCCTGTCAGACCTTTTAAGGCCACAACTAAGGCAGTAAGGCCCAATGCAAAAAGGTTCTTGTTTCACATGAGCATAATGGATATCTGTTTTCTTTATTAAAAAAAAAAGACAAAAAGTAATATTGCAGCCTTCACTGATATGGGCAAGATATTTGATATTGGGCAAGAACTTACTCCACTGAGGACTGGCTGAGTGCTCTTAGTCCTCTCATACCTGTGCCCAATTGAATTAAACTCCAGTTACCTCAGCGAGAATAAGGATCTAAGCACTGTATCCCCAGGGTCCTTTTTGTTCTTTCACCTCCATAAGAGATATCCTGTAGGGGCACAGAGGAGTTGGACTCAGTTGTTACGGTTACTAAAGCAAAAGGAATTACCTGCCTTACCTCTCCCTTTAAGTCCACTTACGATCTTCATTACCCCTTATCTAGACAAGTTTTAAAACCAAACCTCAAAGTGAGAACTTATCTTGGCAGCACAAAATTTGGCCTCCATTGTGGCTGTGCGCTTTATAGCTCTTGGCATTCAGAATGGTTGGACATCACATCAGAGTGGAACTATTGTACAACTAAAGAGGGTACAACTCCCCTTTTATGATGAAAAGCAAGAGTACGTGATGGAATTCTGGGAGTTACCAAAGCCCGAGATTTCAGGGGCTGGGGTATAACCAGAATCTTTGGGTATGGGATTTCCAGAAAGCCACAGAGGCATTTTTGACAAGTCAGTTTTAACAGCAATACCTCTCGGGTTTTCGAAGGAGTACCCTGGAACTCCCATAAGATCCAAAAGGAGATTGGAAGATGTTAATCCAGGAAAACATGCCCAGGTTTTTCTGCAGGTAGTATTTGTAAAACTGGAGGCTGGAGGAGTCTCTGTACACACAACCAACAACCTGGATATCCCCCAGCAGGACTCCTGCCAATCTAATCATGAAGTTGTTCTCCCATCCTTGTAGAGGGTGGGATCTGACTTCCTCCATCCAGGTGGATACGTATAGGAAAAGTACCTACGCTCCCACTTCTACAGAGAGAAAATGACTCCTCTCCTTACGGCATATAGACAGGAAACTGACAACAGAACAGAATGCACAAGGATAGTCCTAGAAACAAGCACAGCCGGAATAAAGGGTGTTTAAGGGCTGACACCTTATTATGTTTGAAAAGAAACCAAAGGTTTGCCACTGGCTTCTGGATAGATTTTGTGTTTTAGGAGCTGTGGTGGGTCCACAAGTGTCTGTCATCCAGGGTTTTAACTGAGAATGATGGATCTAGGGGTCTGGTCCAGCCACCTTGGTAGCAGTGGGAGTGGATAAGATTACTGATAAAGGTCCTTTCCAACATGGATTAAGATGGTTTTTTCCCAAGGTCATGATTAGAACCTTGGACTCTGGGCAGAAAAGGGGTACCCTCAGAGAAAGAGGTGGAAAATGGGTCTCCTTGAGACCTGAGAGGAGGTGTTGGAACTGGGCCAAGGATTAAGGCGCTCCTCAGTCTCTCGATCAACTAGAATACGCTAGTAAAGGAAGGGCCTTCCACACAGAGTTTCAAAGAGCACCAAGTCTTAAAACCTAGGAATATTTTGTAGCCTGATTAGGGTAAGTGGGAGGTAGTCCTTCCAAAAGGACTTACATTCCTGAGAGAGTTTAATGAAGTTACATTTGAAGAATCCATTCGCATGCTCTACCTGCCCTGAGTATTGGGGTCTCCATACACATGGAGCTGAAAATTGATTACTAATACTTTTGAGATTCCCTGAGTTTTTTCTGCCCTGAAGGCTAGGCCATTATCACACTGTAAGCTGCAAGGGACCCCAAATTGGAGGATAATTTCATTAACTAAGTTCTTAACAACCACACATGCCTGCTCATTCTTTGTAGGGAATGCTTCAACCCATCTAGTATAGGTATCTACCAACACAAATAAGTGTTGGCTGTATTTTCCCCCAAGCACAAGAGTGACATCAGTCTGCTAGTCCTCCCCTGGATAATTCCACTTATGTTGTTGTCCGGGTGTCTGGAAGTTTGAATTCTTTGTGTTTGTCTTAAGGAAACTTCACAGCCCTGTATTACTTGTTCCATGGTGAGAGGCACTTTATCCCCAACAAAGACCTTATTTATAAGGGATAGCGAATTTTTTTCTTCCTAGAAGGTACATGTCATAGATTTCCTTTATTATCTTTCATTGAATTGCCTCAGGCATTAGAAATTGCCCATGAGGGGCCTCCCACCATCCAGAGGAATTAAGGGTATATCATGTTTTCCTTCCTACAATATGTTCCTGTTATGCATAGGAGTGTTGAAGTGGCAGGACAATCAAGTTAGCCCAAAGGAGAGGAAGAGCAAGCACTTGGCCTCCAGATCTGCTCAGGGACTTCCTCTGGTTTGTGCCTGGAATGTCCCCCCAAAACCTCATGTATTTGGATGTTATGGAATAGCTATGAAACTATCTGCTGTTAAGAGGTGGGGCCTAATCAGGAGGGGTAAATTACAGATGTTTGGTAGATTAGGGGCATGTAGTAGATTATGGGTCTGTGATACATACTGGGTCATGACCTGGAAGAGGCAGATCACTGGCCTTAACCCAGAAGGAGCAGAACACTGGAGCACGACACTGAAGGGGTGGATTATAGGGACAGGACGTGGAAGGGCATAAGCTAATTCTACTCTTCTTCCCTGACTCTACTACCTGTCTGCCGTGCTGTGAGCAGCTCTCTCTGGCCTCTTCCATGTGCTTCCACCATTGCCAGCTAAGCATGAATGGACTGTGACCTTCTGAAACTGTGAGCAAAATAAATCTTTCTGTCCTTATGTTGCAGATGTCAAGTATTTTGTTACAGCAATGAATAAGTAACTAAGATATGGAATCTGATCCCTTTTGGTGACCAGCAAAATGAATAACTGCAACTTTCTTGGGTAGGAAAATTTCAAAATTTCTGTTTTGTGTTTAATGGAGGTCCCTGAAGAAGTCAGGTGTCCTCTCTCTTTCCACATGGCTGCGTGGGCATGTACCACATGATAATCATACACTGAACCAGTGTATGCATTGACCCTGAGTCCTTTGAAGAGTTCTAGAACTTTTTTGAGAGCTGTTTTTGAAAGCAGCCTCTGGGGCAATAGTATTATGTAGAAGACTACACGATTTCTATACATTCATCCAGATACCACTGCATATCAAGCTATTTGGACACCCTCCTTTAAAAAGAAACTAACATCTGTAAATGGTATTTTGTCAGGACAGGGAAAAGGGTACCCTGGAGGTCCTTCTCTGGTTTGTGTTTAATTAGGACCTCTGTGCAACTACGTTGATTTTCCTGTGAGACATCAGGGTCTGAGAGGAAGGTGAAACCCAAGCCTATACAGCTTTTCATGGTGATATCAGGGGTTCAAGAAGGGGTTGGTACTTTAGAATCCTGGCATCTGAAATCCATGTTTGAATCTGAGATCTAAGTAACCTTCCTAGATCATGGGGGAAGCAAACAGTCAGAAGTCTACCCCTGGTGATCTTGCTGGCCTCTGGAACTGAGAATCTAACTGTGGCTACAGCCTTGAGACACTCAAGCCATCCTTCGGAAGTGCCTGCAACGCTTGGCTCAAGTAAACGATAGGTTGGAAATTCGGTCTGAGAGGCTGGGTCAGGACTCCTAAGGCCACGGCTGCTGTCTGGCATAAAGAGTGTAAATACGCTGAGTGGCAGTCTAAGCACTGGGACACTTAAAAGAGCCTATTGAAGATCCTCAAACACCTTTATAGGTTCTAGTTTCCAGGTGTCAATCAGTTTTCCCTGTCTTTGAGTTTCCTCTAGGAGATGGTATAAAGTTCTCACTAATTCAACTAATCCAGTTACCAAAATCCTACAATAGCCAATATCCCAAGGAAGGTGTATAGCTATCTGGCTGTAGCCAAGAGGTTTAAGTCTCTTCTTAGACAACTGTCTTTTCCCAGCTGAAATTATGAGCCCCAAGTACTTGATTTCCTCCTGACCAATTTGGGTCTATTAATGATGGTTCTTCCTTTAAAACTTTATATCCTGCAGCTCTTAGGAAGTTTAGGAGTGAAATGCCTCTCTGAAGAACACTTTCCTTTTCTGAGCTACAAAGCATCGGATCATCTACATATTCCAATGGTAGTAGGTCCTTATATTTCCATTCCAAGAGATCCTTAACTGGGGCCAGTCCAAACAGATAGAGGCTATCTCAAAATCCATCCACATGAGTTGTCCCATCCCATCAAAAGGTTTTCAAAAGTAAAGACAGATTGACTCTGTCTGCCTTAGGGAATAGAGAAAAAAAAAATCCTTCAAATCCAAGACAGTAAGGAATTTAGCCTCTGATGCAATCTGAGTAAAGAGGGTATATAGATTGGGTACCACTGTGTACCCAATGACAGACTCATTGATAGGTCTTAGGTCATGAACTATTGTTAGGTCATGAACACCATTTGTTAGGTTCCTTTTTACTCTTATGTTAGGGACATTATAATGGCTGCGTGGCCAAAGAAGGCTCTGCTTGAATAGAGCCTTAATGATGGATCTTAATCCTTCTTTGATTTCTGGTCTCAGGAGATATTGTTTCTGGTTGGGGGAAAGGCCAGGAGGCATCCTTATGGCCCTTCTCACATGAGTACCATTGGTCCACACCAGGGGTCTATCTGGGATAAGACTTCCTCTAATGGACAGCAGAGGATAGTTCCTCCAGAAGATGAAGGCCTTCTTTCTTATCAGAGTCTAGTTCTTTCCAGTGAGGGATAAGGGAAGCCACAGGGAACCTGGGAGGAATCTCTGACTCGATGTTTCCCATTGTAACAGAGAAGCTGTGCACAGGCAGGCATCTCCACAAAAGATAGTTTTTACCCAAGAAAGAGAGTCCTCTTTCACTTAGTCCACATGTCCTAAGGAACGTTGAGCCCCTGACATGGAAGATTTTTGGGACCATCATTAGGAGTGACTTCCCCTTACTTGTGCCTAGTTGGAGAGGTCTCTGGCAGTAGGCCCCAGTCCCTTATATTCCCCATGATATTTCTTCGAACTCTCTCTCAACCCAGAAGTTGAAACTTGTTGTTGGAAGTGATTCTGCTGGAATGACAGGGGACACATAAAATAGGGAAGAATCATCTTTCTGTCCTTAAGATAGATCCTTTCAGTAAGGCTTTTAAGATCAGATTCCTCTATAGGTATGGAGCTTTCACTGGGGAGAAAGAGGAGAGCGTGTCTCATTCCCAGGCCAAGTGATGGACATGGACCACCAAGGTAAGTACAATTTCTTCATTCTTAAAACCACATTCCTGAAAGAGAATGTGGCATGTGGTGAAAGGGGTGAAGGATCAAATAACCTAAGAAAGGGAACTAATTCTGAAGATCAATTCTGTTTTTGGTGTTGGGTTTAAGAAGACAGCCCACTGTGGAAAACAAAAGAAGAAAGATTACAACCTAGGGAAAAGTGACAGAGAAAGTCAAGAGTCTCAGGACCCAGGACTTCTTTGGAAACATGTGCAAAGACCATGACCCTGTGGATCCTAGGCAATGGAACCGCCCACTCATAGTGAGATCAGTTTCGGGGTTTCACCCCTTGGTGTAGGCAGACTACTTTAAGTCTCCAGGTGAGTTGCTTTGTGTAGTGAGCCTCTTCCATGAGAGGGAAGGCCCTCAGCAAGTTCTCACAACTAAACTATGTGTGAAACTCACATTATGATTTCTGTAACCTAAAACCATCCCCAAAACCCAGGGAACCAGCTGGGAACAGTCTTATCATGCTATTTGTGGGTGGCTGACCCCAAACCAGCTTAATGACCTTATTGGCATAGGGAGGAGTTGCAGATCCCAGATAAGCCCCCCAGGAATGCAAGACTTTCCATTCTTCCTGAAGAAGCAGTGGGGATATTCCCAGGTCCATGGGCTCTCATACAGGTAAGAGTAAAGCAACAAAGCACAAAAGTGAAGCGAGCAAATGCTTTGTTAAATAAAGCAAAAGAGAAAAGAAACACACTTGGCCGATGAGCCAAGGAGGAACCCAAGCAGCTATCCATTCACCAGCAGGGGATCCAGGGACCCTTACACAGACCTAGAACAAGGGGGGCGGGGGAGAGGTTGAGCTATGAGATGACTCTCAAAGGCTGGCTCTTTCGTGTGCACAAAACTGAAAAAATCCAGGACTAATCTCGGTGTAGAGGAGTGAAGCTCATCTCAGGCTGCAGAAAACTGAAATTTATTAACCACTTGGTCTTGCGAAAGTGAAAAATAACCTCAACTGAAAAAAAGCAGTCTTTGCCAGGAGAAAGGCCCACCAGATGCCCTTCTCTGCAGGTTTTCTTTCCTAAATTCTTGCCTATCAGAACGAGTGCTGACGAAGGTATGGAGAAAATCAGGAGAATCGTTATGGGAACAGTACAGTATGGAGGGTCCTCAAAAAACTAAAACTAGCCCAACCATCATATTGCATCTGCATGGATAGGTATCCAAAGGAAATGAAATCAGTATCCAGATATTGCACCCCAAGTCCGTCACAGCTCTATTTACAATAGCCAAGCACAGAAACAACGTAAGCATCCATCAGCAGATGTACAGCATTGTGGCTTGGCTCTGGAGTGTCCCCCAAGAGTCTCATGTATTTAAATGTTAATGGATTGTCTATGGAACCATGTGCTGTTGGTAGACTGGGGCCTAGTCTGGAGGGGTGGATTACAGGCATGTATATTGGATTATCAGCATGTAGCAGAGGCTTACTACACCTTCCATGCCTGCATCCAGGAGGGGCTGATCCCTGGGATGAGACCCAGAAGGATACATAAGTTGCTTCCTGCCTTCCTTGGAGGACCAGACTCAACTTACCCTGACTTGGCTTCCTGTTTGTGGCGTCATGAGAAGCTGCCTCCACCTCTGCCTCTGCCATGTACTTTGATTGCTGCCAGCCACCCCTGAATGGACTGTGACCTTCTGAAACTATGAGCTAAAATAAACCTTTCCTTTCCTAAATTTGTGGATGTTGGATATTGAGTCACAGCAACGAAAAAGTAACTAAGACAAACAGGTAACAACAATGTGGTATGTATGCATGATGGATTGCAAGTCAGCTTCCAAAAAAAAAAAAAAAAAAAAAAAAAAAAA